>VWZW01001213.1:174087-283828 GCA_013397115.1 Edolisoma coerulescens
GCTCGTCTGCGAAGCTAGGGCCTGTTTCAGAAAGAGTAATTGTGATTTGGGCAGGAACTGCCAGTCCATGCGAGCCCAGAGAGGCTTCTGTGTCCTGGCCTCGCTGTGCAGGGCTCTGTGAAACAGGTGGAGAAACCATGAGCGGATTTCCTTTGGCTTTCTGACAGTGGAGAGCGGTGTCATTGCATTGACTGGTTCAGCAGCAGTTCTCCTATCCGTAGCATAAGGGCATGCCAGTGTGGAGGAAAGATCACAGGAGAAATTACACCACTCAAAAATTGCCTCCATTCCCTTTTGCTGCACGACTGTTTTCCTTGTAGTTAACAACTAATCAATTCCAGGAATTTGAGGGAGGCTGTGTGTTAAAGTGGCTCTGCAGCTAGCTGGGCTTGCCAGCACCCACTCACCATTAGGGCTGATCCCTTGTGCCAGTCCTGGCTCTCACTGGCTGAAGTCTTCTCCTTTGCATCTTTCTTTTGCAGCAGAAAGGACAGGTCTTTCCATTTGGATCCTTGTGGTATTCCTTTATTTCCAAAATCCTGTAGCACTCTGCCTGTAAACTAGTGTCTTACAATAAAAGTAAAAATTAATTTGATAATTTCTGATTGTATATTCATTACAATTAATTTTCTTTTCGGCACTTGAAATTAACTTTTTCTACCTAAGGAGAAGTTTGAAGTTGTTTCATATATTTCCTGCTTCAAAAAACAAAAATGAGGCACGACTGTATATATTTTGGAGATGTTAATAAGCAAGAAATATATATTATTTTATTCAATTTAATCTATCAGGACCTGACAGTAAGGATTTACAAACCATCATTTGCACAACTCACAACTAAAGCAGTTGGGGAATGTCAGAGCAGATATTTTTCTCCCTCAGAAAGGCCAGCTCTGCTAAACTGAAAGTTCCACAGAAACGTACCAGTTTTCAAAGCAGTTTTCATCAGAAAAACCTCTAAGATTGGGCTCCAGCTTTTTTTTAAGACAAATGGACATAGCTTCTGCATAGGCTATGTCCTGGCGCTAGGGGCCCAGAAGTAGGTGTTACAGTCCCATATTCCTCTGCCAACAGTACTGGGGAGCACCCAACACTGGACAGTAGTGGTTTCTGCCCCACAGACCTTTTAATCCCATAAAAAATCACCAGACACTGGCTGGCACTCCTTATCCCAGGAAAATCACATCAGGTTTCAGCATGTGTGCCTCTCTTCCACATGGCTGGGCTGGAGTCTCTTCTGAAACTCCAATCCTATCCCAACAAAAAACTGGTTGTAGAGGCACTGCCATTGTTGTCGTGGAAGGGAAGAAATGCGGTAAAATTAGAGAGATAAGGATATTTTATTTCCAGATATATCCTCCTGCAGCAGTTGCTATGGTTTTGCACATTCTGAAGTAGTTTTGCCGCATCAGCACTAAAAACTGTCATAAAACATCAAAGGCATCAGCTGAACAAGAGGAAACTCAGCAGCCATGCTGTGTGCTCGTTTCAGAGTTTCTGTGTCAAGTTATGCCACAGGTAGTAGTTTTTAGAATCTGTCAGATCTTCAGACCCCCTGCACACTGACCCACAAGGCAAGGTCCTGTACTTTTCCCTTGTTTGAGCAAGACTAAAAGCTCTCATGTGAATTAGGACACATGCTATGTGTAGCATGTGCACTAATAAATGATCAGTAATTCCTTCTTCCTCACTTCTTTGCATAATTATTTCACCTTTCTCACATACGTATGAGAGATGACTCTTCAGTTTAATAAATACTCCTGAGGATGTGAAGTGCCTTTCACTGGGCTTGGGACAGTTTCAACCCATCTTCCTCAAGCATTCAAGCTACTGAGCCAAAAAAGAGGAGCTTTATATACTGTTGTGGCAATTACCTTCCTAGAATGTAAGTTTGCCTCTCTCCTCTCTGTTCTTGTTTCTCGACAGGCTTTAAAAAAATGCACATGAAGGGGGGGGAAAAAACAAACTCGAAGTTTGCTCTCAGTTCAATGAAATTGCAATAGGTGCTGTTTATTTGCAGAAATACCTGACGTAGCTTAATTTTGGAGAATACAAAAAACAAGATGAACTTTGGAGATTTTTTTCTGATGCATTTTGACCATGACTGTTGTAAAGCTCATGAAACTTGTGTATGTGCAATGCCAGAGAAATGGTGCATTTTTAAGGTCCCAGTTTGTCACCTTGCATGAACTCACAGTTCATGATATGAATAAGGCCAGGAGTAAAAATAAAGATTAACAGGGGTATGGAAAGAACTAATAGTCGTTTTTTAGTATGCTAATTCTTTGTGGCTGGTGTTCAGATGACAGCTGATCTTATAAAATCTACCAGTGATAAAGATTTTTACCTGCCATTTTGTCCCGCATACAATAGCAGCACCAAGTCTGAAGTATTTTTAATCAGGGTACCTGCAGGACATCACAAGATACAGATATTTTGGTCGTTTGTCTCATGCACTCTTTCATCTTCCTCATACAAGAAGGATTCAATTAATTGAGTCACAGCAAAGAAACCACGCAGAATTTTATCAGAAGGGTTATGTGCAAAAACTACGTGCTACTTCACTGGAAATCAATGGCACCAGTCCAGCAACTACCATATGCTATGGCAACGGTGACACCACATGGGAGTGATGGGCTGGGCTGCAGGGTGAAAGGAAGTGCTAAGCAGAGTACACGGTAGACGGAGGGAGCTATTCCAGGTTTATCTTCCCAGTGCTATTTTTAAGTTTTTGGATTAAATTTGATCTCGATACAGTCCTTCTTTCCACAGATACAGTCCTTCTTTCCACAGATTTAGGAATCAGAACAGCACAAGCACATGGAAAATACTTTCCAGTTACAGCATGGACAAGCTAAGCAGGAGGGACTCACTGCAAGATTGCCATCCACATCGCCATCTGCCCAAGGGAAGGGACAGCATGTAGTTGCACTATTCCTGGAGCAAAGAAAGGACCAGGTAGTTACCAAGTCTTCCTTGCTCTCTGGAGAAAGTTGGTCCAGCCCACCTCAAGAAGTTTGTTCCTGCACTGGCTTGTTCATGCTGCCAGTGGCTTTAGCAAAGACGCAGGCAAACTTCTCCTTGGGTCCCTGCCTCAAAGTCTCTTTATTGCAAGTCCACCAAGAAGTCAGTATTGAGGTGAGAAACGACAACAAAGACAGGACTGAAAACGTGGTACCCTGAAACAGGAGAAAGAGAAGGCAGGATGAGAATATATTTCCCCTTGTACACCTATGACGTTGTTCCAGCCTACGTCTTCTGAAGACATTCACAGGCCAGCCCTATTTTTTATTGTTTACCATGACACAGTTTCTTCAAGTAACAGAGTGCTTAGGATAAATGTCAGACCTGAATTATGGAAAAAGTAGTCTGAACATCTATTCTTTACATAAACAAAGGCTTTTGTAAAAATTGTTTGGCCACTTAATGGTGGAATTGCACCATCAAAGAAGAGGAAACTCCTGCAGCTTATTTTTTGAAATGAATGATCTGTCTACAAAGAGCAGTTCATAGAGCAAGTCCCTAAGACTGCAAAAGGGAAAGGCTGTTCAGTTACTCAGTATAATCTCTACCATAAGCTCTATCTTATCCCGAAGGTGTAAAATAACAACATCTGACCTGAAACCATCCATAGAACTGCTAAGTAAACATATTAAAGCCTAAAACTACAACTAAAACTGCTGCCAGTTGTTAGCTATTGCCAGTGTAAGTGAAGGTGTAGGAAAAGTCGAGAAAAGGTCATTTCATTCCTCACTTTGGCTCCTGGCTCTCAGCTGCTTTTACCCCAGAAGTGGTCAGACCCCACAAGCTATTCAGTTTCTTGCCGTGTTAAGAAGCTGGCCTAGAAGGCATAGACAGGTAACTTATTCCAGTGAAGCCTCTTCCTCCCCAACACGTTCATGACACTCCCTAGCTTTTCTGGGGGCATAGAGAATTGCTCCTGCAGACCCACCCACACCAGCAGGATTCCACTTTACCATGGTGCAGAAACTGGGGAGCAGCCAGTTACACCAGCAATGCTCTTTTTCCCTGCTGTCAGAGAAGCATGAAGAGCTCATAGGGAAGCTGAGCACTGAGTCTGACATTTACAAACTAGGAGCACGGCCCGCTGCAATGTCTACAAGTATAGAACTTTCATTCACAGTTTCTAAACGTTCTGCTTCACAGAAGTCAAAAGCTCCCACTGGTCCCTCAGGAGCTTACCTGGGATCAGAAAATAATTTTATCTAGCACAGAAGACAGCTGGACGTTACCATGATCAGGTTTGGCATGTTCTGGGAGGTTGGTAATTCATTGGACAATATTGCCATTATGTTGGGTTTGCTTCTCTGCTACATGGATGCATAATAAGACAGTGAGATGAAACTTAGCACACAGAATTCTACTTGCTTTATTCCTATCCTAACAGTTGCAGTCAGTCATTTTATATCTGTATATAGCACTTAATCCATATTGCAATAACTCGTGTACCATGTTATATTGCTGCACTGGGCCTCTGCCAGTTTCAGATCAGTCACCTCTGTCAAGTCCCATAGGATAAGAGGGCCTGTAAGACCTATTCAAAATAATTTTTTTACCCTGGATGGCCACACATGGTCTAACTTCCATCACCAGCCAGGTGCCAGGGGAAGAGCAACTGATGTGGAAGAAGGCTGTTGGAAATGATGTTCCTGCCTGTGTCATAGCAGCTGCTGAACTTCTGCTCTTTTGTTATCTGAATCTGCACTTGCAATGGCTGTCTGGATAGCCTCTTATTTTAATTGCTATTACTTTCAATGACATTAATCTGGGGGAGGGAACTTAGAGTTAAAGTAGCATATTTTATGTTTATAGAAATGATAATCATGTTCAGAGAGCAGATTAAAAGGGCTCTCATAATGATGGCAGTGAAGGCAGAAGATAGAGCTTTCATTTCCATAAAGCATCAAGCAAACCCTACTTTACTGCCAACACAATCTGCTGCTGGCTCTAACTATTTATGTTTATTTTTATGTATTTATTATGAGTTTGTCCCCTGCTGTCAAGGAGACAGGCTTCTGCTCCTTACCTTTCAGGAATGCATTAATCCTGGTGATTGGTTAATGTATGGGGGGGGAACAGAGCAAGGGGAATACAAACTGCAGCAACCTAGTGCAGTGTAAATCCTGGGAACAAGCTGAACTAGATAGAGATGAAATCCGGGAACTGTTCTTAATCCTGACAATTACAAGCAATGAGAAAGCACAGAACCCAAAATAACACTCCTGGGTAGAAGCAGACTTTTTTATTTTTTCTCCAAGTGGAAATTTAATCAATGCATCCCAGGTTGGGGTTTTGAAACAACAAAATGCAAGTTGATGCAGAGTTAATTCTCGTTTCTGCTGCTGGCCCCAAAAAAGCAGGTGTCGTCATGGGCTGTTGGCTGCCTCCTCCCGTGCACAGGGTACAGTGATTAGAACAGCATGGAAAGCCCGGTGAAGCCACCAGAGCTGGCACGGGGCAGTGTGCCTAACAGAAAAGCAGTGGGGGAAGTAGTCTCTTGATGGGTGATGTCGCTGTAAATAAGCCTCAGGTTAGCCCAGAAAAATTCAGTTAAAACCTTACTTTTTTTCCCCGTTTGCTCGGTTGCCAAATTTGCTGAAACTCCACTGGCTGTATGACTAATCATGCCTGTTAGTATTTCCCCCCCTGTGAGGAACCTAAGTGAAGTTACATTCAGAACACTCGTTACAAACCCAAAAGCACTGAAGGAAAAGACAAGGAAGGGAATCCTAAATTCTGAAATTTCCTGTTCCTGTCCAATTGAACATTTGTCATCTTCTAAACCCTATGAATGCCTTAACTTCTTAATTCTTTTTAATAATGTGATAGTTTAATCCTTGCCTTGCTGGTTCGTCGTGGAGACATCAGTGATCCAATCAGATGTTGTGGGAAGTGAATGGATCAGGTGCACAAATGAGCTCTAGTAACAGCAATTTAAATGTCTCCCCGACTCCATACCTCCTCTCCACAGCCTCCATAGCAACCATGTTTTTGAGAATCTTTGCAAAGGTTCTCAAAAATTCAGTCTCCAGGGGAAAGTAAACCCCTAAAATCACATTAAAAATCTGAAGCAGGAAAACCAGAGAATTCTTGCACGAGGCACAAGAGGGAAACATCACAAAATCTGAACCTCCAAGTCACACATCAATTCCAGTTTTACAGTTTGCAATTCCATCAGTGCCAGTTTTCAGCATCATTATAGCCTTGTGATGTCTTTAAAACTAGGAGGGAGGGAGGGCTTTTCAGTGCAGCTCCACTGAAACCTGTGTCTAATGATAATTTAAAGTAATTTATAACCCATAAAGCACTCACAGCAAGGCCAGTATCACAGTATCTAGTGATATTTATGAGTTTACAGGTCCCAGTTCTATTAATATAAATAATATGCAGATTATTAACGAGATAAAAGAGTTTTTATTGTTCATCTTTCATTAAAAATACTAAGCAAGCGATCTGCAGCCTACTGACATCTGGAATTATGGTTTGTGTTATGTGCAGATTTTGCTTTGTTTGCACAGAATGGGTCAGATCATAAGTGGTTTATGGTGCTCTTTAACATACATCTATGGCATAAATGGGCTGAAAAGACAGATGCTAGGCAAGTCAGCAGTTTACTGATTTGACATTCACTGCATTTGCAAGGTTAACACAACTTCTGTCCTGAACAAAAAGAAATCAGGGGCTTCTACATTCCCACTGAACCAGATGAGTGCTGGTAGTTTCAAGGAATAAGGGCACTGCTGTCACACGAGAACCTGCATTATGGCAGAGAAAAAGCCCGAAGGGTAAATATAAAATTCTCTGCTTTCTGAAGCAGCATTTGTGCAAAATGTATGTATGCATAAATACTTCTGAACATTGTTTTATTGCCTTTCATTTAGGGAAAAATGTGGTGGTTACAGAAAAGCAAGCATCAAACTTTCTTTAAAAATAAATTGTAGTATCAAGCCTAAATTAGCAAATCTGCAATATCTGTAATATCCTGTAATATGTTCTGTAATATCCTCCTGAACCTAAATGTGTGCTTTAAGAGGTCTTTTGTATAGAAGGCATGACATGAATTAACACAAAAAGCAAGGAACCTGATATGGAGTAAGGTACTTCAGCCATGCAGAGGGGAGATTTAAAACCAGGTCTGTGTATACCAGGTAAATAATATCAAATACATCACTAGAGCATCAGGCAAAGCCATTGTGAAGGCACTCTTCCTGCACTTATCTTCTCTCTTTTACGAAGTACAGCAGCAATGCTTTGACTCTATTTTGCTAGAATGTAATTTCTGGCATTGTATATTGTCCAGTGCCTCTGCTGGCATTTTGGTTTGGATCTCCCTAGACCTACGCCACAGCAGCAGCAGCATTACCCTCATGATATAGTGCTGCAATCCCTACAACTGTGTATCATTAGTGGGAAATCATTTTAATGCTCTTGTAAACACCATCAGAGAGCCAGGAGACTATTTGTATTTGTTTTACTGTCGCAGACTAAACTGCCTTATTCCAGCCCTGTCCATCAAATTAGTGTTGGACCAGGTTCAAAGCACTCTAAACCTGCCAACTCCAGTCTGGCTTGAACTTTAATAGAGCCAGGCAACCACTTTCTGGTGCAGACACTGCAAGCATATCAGTTGCAAGTACATGTATTGATAAGGTGCTCTTTCTCCATCAGACAGAAGACTGCAATCCCCATGTTGGAGGCACAGCACTTTGCTCCAAAGGTTTTATTACAAGTTTTATACTTCACATTGGCAGAACTTTTCATTTTCCCCGCATGGAGAAAATGTAGGTGTATAAAATATTGGATAATCTTCTTACATAAAACATCTTAAATTTTTATGTAATAATACAGTCTATATTTAGTCCAAAGTCTTCCCCTCTGAGGTAGCTCTTGGTTTTAACCCAAGAAGAAGGAGAAATCTTGGCAGAGTGTTGAAACAGAGATTTTCTGACCTAGTCACTGGAAGAGATGGTATGATTTTTAGGAAAAAGTTATACTTTTCTTTCAAAAAGACTGAATATTCAGTTCAGCCCACCACAGTTAACTGTAAAGCACAAAACTGTTAACCAAAACATGGTTGCTGAGATGGGTTTTCCAGCCTTAGTTGGGTGGGAGGAACAGGACATGACCTGGGAGCACAGCTAGCCAGGGAGGTGGAAACACCATCCCACAGAGCCACCAGGATGAAGTTTCCTCGGCAGAGTGGGGTAGCACTGGTAGCTGCAGAGCACCCCTGAGGGTGTGCTTCAGTGGTGGTGTACCCCAATCTGCAGTTCCAGCTCTTCTTTAGCCACTGATGCTGGAAGCTGAGAAGGAAGCCTCATCTGCCCAGTCAAAGGCCAGGTCTATATTAAAAATATTTGCCAGAAAGAACTGCAGTCACAGGGAACAGGAAAACACAGAGGTGATTAATGCATTTTTCCAATGCTGAAAAAGTGCCCATGGGCCATTCCCAGAAGCAGTGCTGGGAACAAGAGAAATTCTGAGTGACTGCACACTCAAGCACATTTCTTTTAGCCTTCGTTCTTGATCTTTTTCGTTCACTTTCTGTCAACAGCAAAATGTTCAAAGCTCAGCTCCACTGCTCATGGAAAGCAAGATGTTAGCTCGCCTCTCAGCTGCAATCAAAATTTGAATTGTATGTTTAATAAATTGGGATTGCAATGGTTAGTTACAAAAGCTAACAAAAGTATCTCTTAGGATTTGCATAGCAATCCTATGCTATGGAGGAGCTTCCAAGTACAACTATCAAATATTCACAAGTGCTTGTAACCTTTTCACTCGCGTCCAGATGCTCTCCCCCATACCATGCTGTGCAGGAACTGCCACTAAAATCAGCACAATTCCCAACAGAAAATGCTACTCAGCTTGAGTAAAGGTGACAGAATCTAACCCTTGGAGGGGGAGGATGAGAAAACTCAGTATTAGTTTGAATAATTAATGTATCTGAGAATATCCTAATCTCCTTATGAAGAGAGAGGCAAAATCTAAATACATTATTCATGATGAATTATTCAGTCAGCTGTGTATGAATTATCCTGGGAATATTTCACTGGCTTTTAAAACTTCTTCCTTAGAACAAATAAATCTAGCTTGGGAAAAACATCCCCTTTAGTGGCCAACCACATTTTCAAACTAGTCTGTCAACCAAAGATAAATTTAAAATGTTTCCTAGCATTTATATCTACTGTAGCATCATCTAGGAATCTAAGCAATACATTTGCATCATTGTAGCATCACGTAGGAATCCCAATAATAGCTTCTTATTATCTTCAGTGCACTGCAGACAAAGATGTGACTATAATGCTGTTAGACTCAAATGAAAGTGTGAATGTATTCTAAGACCATGAGATTTTATAAGACTAAATCTAAAATTCTGGAAAGAAGGACTAATTGTTGACTAAGCATGCAATTATATATGCACACCTTCAAGACCATCTCATGAAAAGTAATGTGTTTTCAGTGTCACACCTGCCACATGAAGTGAGACAGAATTTTTCCTAGGACTCCTTCACTGAGCCCTAGTGCCAAAATCTCAGAAGCTCAAGGGAAGGATGCATCTATGAATAAACAAGGTAGCTGGATTTCACTTTTGGAGCTCTGAAATCCCTTGAGTGCAATATACTTACTAAAATATTTTTTCCAGAGATTTGTACAGTTAAAATTATCAAGGTGGGAGCGGTTTAATATATTCATGCATAATGAAACAAGCCCACTCCAAAATCATCAGAGAAGACATCACATCAGGCAACTTAAGTTTCTCTATTCTTTGCATCCCTCTAGTTTTTTCTTTGGTAGGACAGTTTACAGAAAACATTGTGTCCCTAGCAGAATATAGAAGGGTAACACAGCGCCTGTAGCAGCTTCTCCTTTGCTTATTCTAATGGCCTATGAGATGGACTAGTGGGAATGTCAGGTGTTTAAAACTCTTACAAAAAATACCCAAGAGCAAAACCTTAGTACCACAATGCCACAAGAAAAGTGTCGCCAAGCTCAAAAAAAGAAACAAGATGGAAAAAACTTCTTAGACTTGTAAGCCAAGACAGAAGAAGGAAAAAGGGAGGATAGGAACTGGCATCACAGATGGAAAATGGAAAACAGCAATGACAGATCTCAAGCTTCAGTGAGAAACTCTGCTCTTTCTCAGCAGGGGGACCTTTTGAATCACATTTGTGATCCTTACTTCACTTATTTGAGGTCTATTTTGCTTTAAATCCTGTGTTCATTCCTGGGTATTTTCTCTCTCTTAATTAAACCTTCATATCAGACTTTTATTAAGATAGAGGAAAGGCTGTACCTTCCTCGTTCTCTCAAGGTTATCTTCTGAAATAGGATTGTATTCTTTTAATGGAAAGAGAGAACTGCTAAGCCTATGGGAAAGTTGTAATTCCACAGTTATTTCTAAGAATACAAAAGATTATTGTATCTTGTATCTGGACAATCCAATTAGCCTAATGTCTGGGAATTAAGCAGGCTGCTGATCATGTTGGAGAACTGACCTATTTCAATGGAAAACTGTTGTATTTGCACAGCAGTCTCATTGCGGCTTGGTAGCCAAGTCTCCAGAATAATCCTGAAATTAACCATGGACCATCACTGCTCAAAGAAGGAACGCTGACTTGTTCTTGAAAATCATCGGCACTATAATACCTGTTCACTGACTGGTATGCACCACAAAAATCAATGTGGTCAGATTTTCATAGGGATATCCCCAGTTGCTGAATTCACAGGTTTGTTTTCTAAACAAGTATTTAGCTAATGGCCTCTGGATCCATAAAATACTTATAAAGTTTTTCCATTTCAGAATGTGAAAAGAAGTCTTGCTGGTTTGAAAATTTTCAATAAATACATATCTCAAAAGCAAATTTCCCTCCCCTTTCCCTTTCTTTTTCCATCCTTGAATGACACGGAGTGACATAGAGTTACTGAGTGTTATCACAACTTAGGAGCTGTGTTTTGGAGGGGGGCTTTTCATCCTGTATTTTGTTTGCTTCACTAGTTCACTCCACATTTTGGAGTGTTTCCAGCTGCAACCAAGAGCAGAACTATGCAAAACTGGTGCCCCTCTGCCACCCACTGGGAGTGCCTTTTCTGTCAGCAAAGGTGCCAGAGCTCTGGACTCTCCAGGATGTCACATACTTCCATGGATGGCCACAGCCTCAGCAACAGCTCATCCCCCTCAGAGAGGGGAAGAAGAGCCAAAGTTATTGGCTATGCTGGAAGAGCACTGTACACAGCATAGGGGCTCTCTCAGAGAGAAACGATGCTCTCTTCATCCTTTCTTAAATGTAGTTTATGATAACTAGAACATCAGCATTTACCTCCACAAGCCCTCCTGATACTTTTTTAATCAGTAACAACACAAGTGGAAATTACAGAGAGGTAAATACTTATAAAAAAGAATTAGTTAAATGTTTGGGTAAAGGAAGTTTCACAGTTTCAGAGGTGGGAATTTTTGTGTCACCTTCACATTTTATTTCATTCTCAAACTTTGTGTTGATCTCCTTCTAGACAAGATAATTATTCTACAGAAGACCTTTTTAAGTCTCTGCATGTTTTAAAAAGAAAGAAAAAGAAGAAGAAAATCTAAAAAATCAGAAAACATAAACAAAATTAAGAGATGTTTGGAAAATAAGTCCTATAGCAACATATCATGCAAAGCATTTGACCCTCACACATGACATCTTTGTCTATAAACTGGAGAGACGTGGATTTGACAGGTTGACCACTTGGTGAATAAAAAATTGACTGGATGGTCGTACTCAAAGTGTTGTGTCAGTGGTTCAATGTCCAAGTGAACGCCAGTGATGAGTGGTGTTCCTCAGAAGTCAGTATTGGGATCAGCACTGTTTAACATCTTTGTCAGTAGCAAGGACAATGACAGTAAGTTTGCTGACAATGCCAAGCTGTGGGGTGGTCAACACGCTGGAGGGAAAAGATGCCATCCAGAGGAATCTTGACAGGCTTCAGAGGCAGGTCCATGCAAACCTCACGAAGCTCAGCAAGGCCAAGTGCAAGGTCCAGCACCTGGATCAAGACAACCCCAAGCACAAACACAGGCTGGGCAGAGAGTGGATTGAGAACAGCCCTGAGGAGAAGGACTTGGGGTTGCTGGTGGATGAAAAGCTCAACATGACCCAGCACTGTGCCCTTGCAGCCTAGAAACCAACCACGTCCTGGGCTGCATCACAAACAGTGTAGGCAGCAGGGCGAGGGAGGGGATTCTGCCCCTCTGCTCTGCTCCGGTGAGACCCCACCTGGAGNTGGAAGTAGATTAGTAAACATTTTATAATTGGGTGATTTGGACTTTAAAAGACCTTGAAAGACAAAATTCGCAGACATTTTCTCCACCTTGTTAACTGGAGAACATAGGCTGTGTGACTGTAACATAGATAAGAATATAATAAACAAATCCATATGAGAAGCTTCAATCTCTCTCTGCGTTTTCATCCAAAACCTGAGTGGAAGAACCAAGACCGGACGGGGGAAAGAAATAATAGGGAACCCATCACTGGAGAAGAAGAGGCTCTGGGGAGACCTTCTAGCAGCTTTCCAGTACCTAAGGGGCCTACAAGAGAGCTGGAGAGGAACTTTTCACAAACACATATAGGGATAGGAAAAGAGGGAATGGCTTTAAGATGAAAGAGGGTCTGTTTAGGTTAGATACTAGGAAGAAATTCTTCACTGGTAGGGTGGTGAGACACTGGAACAGGTTGTCCAGAGAAGATGTGGATGCCCCATCCCTGGATATGTTCAAGTCCAGGCTGGATGGAGCTCTGAGCAACCTGGTCGAGGGGACAGTGTCCCTGGCAGGGAGATTGGAACTAGATGATTTTCAAGGTCCCTTTCATTCTATGATTCCATGACATTAAAAGGCCTAGTCATTCAATCTAAAGGTAATAAAAGATGTAATTGCCAGAAATACATGAAGTTAATAAATAAGAATCAATATCACTTTCTTATGTGGTACTGTTCATAAATAGACCTCAAAGAGCTTTGTATGGGAGATCACTCTCACTCTCATGAAGACAAAGACCATTTATCTTCAACTGTATTAAAAATACCATTTAGAATTTCAATCCAGAAGGTGACACATCTCCCCGAAAAGGACTTGCTTTCTGAAATCTCCTCTACAGCTTGAGCATATATATTGTCCTAAATATAAGTTGAATGAAGAACAGTCAGGTGAGGAAAGAATTGGCTCATATGGGAAAGAACTGGCCTCACATGAGGCACCAGAACTATTTCTCTTCTTGACCATTTTAGCAGTTCTGAGCAAGAGGCAGTGTAATTGCTCATGTCTTCCATGATGTAAAATGTCTTAAGGCATAGATGGTCATCTCTCATTTCCTCCAGAAAATAGTTTACCACAGAGTTTTTGCAGGAAGGGATATACCAGAAGATTACTGGCTATTTGGATTACTCATCGGGGTCTGATATTATGATATGTTTAAAAGAATTATGAGAAATTAAAAAATAATGTCCATATTCACTAGCAAGAAAAAAAAGTTGGGACTGTAAAATGTGATGTTTCCTGATAAAAGATCCCCAAACTCTTTCATTCATCCAGTGGAAAGTGCTCAGTGCCTGAACCCTCTCGTGCAGCAGTAGGCAATAAAACTCTCATAGGTGGAGAATTAGCCCAGCCATCAGAGCAGTGTGCTTCTTACTTCTCTCAGTTGGCCCTATCTCTGCTTTGAACAGTTCACTTGATAGATAATTCAGAAAATCAGCATGTTACCTTTTCAGTGATTTTATTCACTCTAAGTCAGAACTGTGCTGCAGGATGAAAACAAACCCTGGGGAAGCCATCTGATCCAGCCGGGCACGGCTGGCTCCCGCGCTGTTCTTCTGCTGCCAGCCATCATAGCAGAGCTTGATGCGATCAATACCACATCCCACCAAATGCCAGCATTTGTCATCTTAGTGAAAAGTGACATGGTTCAGAAATTATAATTTTAGAAGGAAATTTGTACAGCAACCAATGAATACCAGTCACTGAAAATAAGATTGTATTACAGCCAGTGGCTAACCAGCCAGCGCCCACACACTCCAGCTTTGAAGGAAGCATTATAATTAGAAGAACGGCATTTATTGAGGTGGGTGGTATCTATATCAGGCTTCAGTCCTAAGGTTAGATACATCATCTTAGATGGTACCTGAAGATCTAGGGAGGTGTGAGATCTTTGGAAGCTTTTAATCATTTTTGATTTTCTTTTAGGCTGAACTTACTGCCTCTGCCTTCTGTTTTGCTTTTCTCCTCAAGTTCTTTGATTAATCTGATCCACTTTTTGCTCCAGCTGAAGTCAGTGGGAGTTTCACCTTTGATTTCACAGAGCTTTGGCCTTGCCAATATAAAGGAGTTAGCCTTTTCTGATGAGGGTAGTTAGCTGTTAATGGGCATAAGACAAGGGAAAGGCAAAGGTCCTGGATAGGAGGACTTGTATCTCCCATACACAGATTAGATAAAGCAGAAGAGAAGGGGAGAACAAGAAGACACTGATAAATGCCAACACTACAAAGCCAGCATGCAAGGCTGGATGTTGAGGGGGGAAAGGATAGGGTCCAAGATCAAGGAAAAAAAGTAACATTTCAGGCCAGTGCCATCACAAGAGACATTACACTGCTACATATCGTTGGGCTCTGGTGTGGATGGGGGTGCTGCTGCCCCAACTCTAACCCTCCCTATCTCCTGGGAGGGGAGAGACTGCCTACATCTTTGAATCTGTTGGTTTTATGCCACCATATCCACGGATTCTATGTGCTTTTATTACTGCCCTATGTACAGTATTTGTCAGGACTACAAGCAGCTCCATTTTCAGCTACTCACAGGACCAACCCAGCTGCATAAAACAGTTTTCATCCTAGAGTTTGTGTTTGCCACTGGGGCCCACCCTGTTCACCTGGCCATTTCGCAGATGTGTCCAAGAGCTGGAAGCAGCACCCTCATGTTAACAACCTATCTGCACCCCTATTGTCTCATCACAGCACCTGCCACATTTGCTGGGAAGGATATCCAAAAAGAGAGAGATGATTTACAGAATGGAAAAGGATTTATAAACAATGAGTCATTCATATTCCCTCTGAGACAAAGGCAAATCTCAGCAGCTGCAGAAAGGAACATAAATGCCAATGGAGAGGGTTTGCATGGAACCATAATGTGCATGTTTGAGCCTCCAAACATGACCCTTTGGGGCAGTTACCTGTCTACAAAGGATTTTGGGTCCCAAGCCTTAAGCTCATATTCAAACAAAGTTAGGAAATGAGCCAGCACTGTGGTAAAACCTGAAAACAGTGCAGCCCACAATGCATTTTGTTTGTAGAAATGAAGCTCAGTTTCATATTATACTGAGACTTCTATTATTTTCTGGTAAGTGTTTTCTGATACACTTTGTAAGAAAATTATGATACTGTCGCAAATAGATAGCTCAAGTTCTTGCCTTGCATTTGGACATTTATCAGGGAGTGAAGTCCCTTTTGGGGGGTATTAGTTGTCACAGGTGGATACAGATCAGTGAGGTATAATACCATTTATTTGTTTGATAGTCAGTAAAAACGTCAGGTAAATTTATCCTACTATTTTAATGCTGAGAGATAAAAAATGCAGAAGAACAAGGCAAAGGGAGAGGAAGCAGCAGAGGAAGAGTTTGAGCCGGGGAATGTAGAGGGTATCTTCTCATCCTTAAACTGACCCAAGTCAGTGAGGACCGCATATGGGTGCTTTGGTCCAGACACTATTTCTGTTTGGAATGCAAAACAAACCTGTGCATGGCTGCACTCTAATCCGTAGCAAATACAAACTACCAAACCACTACTAAGGGCAGAAGCATTTACTTAGCAGTTTCTCAGACCTTCACTTTACATGATGACAGATTCCGTTGTAACAACAGTCTAGAGATTTGCTTGGTTGACTTATTGATTATTGAAAGCAGTGCTTTAATGCTGACTTTCCCAGAAGACCGTGCAGCACATTTGATTTTAACTATCCCTTGCTATTAGTAAGTGTAAATATTCATTTTCAGAATTTAAGCTTATTAGGCACGTATCTACAAAAGAATTATGGTTCATGCGAGACGAAAGCAACTGGGGATTTTGTCAGATGAGATCCAATAAGAAAATTAATGTTATAAGCTCTTTGTCTCCATCTGCCATCAAGCGAAATGAGTTCAAAATATTGGCATGGATTAGCCTGGGACCATTCAGGCAATATATTCTCCATGGAACAAGGTCTGCTTCCTGCAAAGATAAGCACACATATAAATATGTGCACACACACATGTTCTTACATCCATGAACTTGGATCCCTTGTATGATAGGCAGATGTGTAAGTGTTTACAGAATCGAGCCTCAAAGGTACCACAGACCCAGAGGGCTGCTGCCATGCTAGTGGCTAAACTAATTGTTACAAATACGGTTTTTCTCTTGCTCTTTGACAGAGAATTATTTTTACAGTGAAAAAGGGAATAAAATCAATTATAAGGTTTTTTTATACAGCTATCATGGCTACCTCTTCAGTCTAGCAGTGTCTTAGCTATAGGGAGAAAGGGTCTGGCCACAGCGCTGCCAGGGTGGGTGGCAGGGGGGCAGCAGGGCAAGTCAGAGCTGGGACCTCTCTCCATGGCCCCATCCCGCTGCCCAGAGGTGGCAAGCAGAGCTGGACTGGAGACTGTGGCCCCAGACATGGGAGTGGAGCAGTTCTGAGGCCAAGCAGGGATTCAGAATCAGTGAAAGCTGTGGGCAGGAGTGGGCAGAGCTGCAGAAAGCTCAGACAGTGACCAGGGGCAAAGGCTGAAGCTGAAATGCAGTTGAAGCTCCCAGAGGCATCCCTGCCCCAATAAGGTTTCCTGCAGCCTTTCTCACACAGCTCTGCCCCGAGTTTTACTCCACTGCACCCTGCAGCCTTGGGCACACATCTCAAAACCCTTTGGGGCTGTGCGATTTCTTCAGGACCCCATCAGAAAAGCACCAACATTTTACATGTTTTACAAGGCACTTTTTCTTCTGTGTGTAAAAAATGCAACAGTGATCATGAACAGTAGTTCATGTTTTTGGTGATCACAAAATATATTTTTCCTTCTGTTTTTTGTGGGTTGCTGGGGTTTTTTCTCAACTAAAGAGGTGATTTCTGGTATGCTTTTTGCCTGTTTTGTAGAAAAGGCCTTTAAAATCTTCAACTATTGTATTTCTTTTAACTCCAAATAGTGAACAGTATTGAATTGCTGCCATAAAATACGAGTCCCCTAAGGAGACAGACATGATTACCATATTAATATTCCATGTAGTAACAAATATATGAAGTGGTAACTCATTGCTCTGGGAAGAAAAACACACTCTGATGATTAAAGAAACACATCTGGGAGAAAGGCTGCTATTAACACCAGTGTAAGTGACTGGACATACAACATGCAACAAATCACTTGAGGGTGGGATTTGCAAAAGTTTTGTGGATGGGTGTAGACTACAAATGTGAAATTAGGCAACCCCCATCCTTCTAGAGTATGCAGTAATAAGAATGACCATAAATGTCCTTCACCTGATATTTGTATTCACAAATGCTATGAAAAGCATAACGTAATGGCTCAAGCAGAAATAAATTTTTAAACATCTTTCTCCTGGAGAAGAGGCTTCTTGAACAACTTTATATCCCACTTCATAAATGATGGGATTTTGTGGAAAGGTGTCTTAGAGTTTGTTCTTCTTGGCTCTTAACCCACAGACTTCAGCTGTTTCTGCCATTCTTGGTATGCCTTTACTCATCCTATATAAGCATTCAGCAATCCATTATTACAGCTTTGGAGCTATTTATTAACAAGGATTTTGATCCTGCTATGCCAGGTTGCTGTTGTGCACCCAGTGAAAGCACATCTGCCATCTCTCACCCCACAGCAGTATTGCCTAAACCCACCTTTCCACCCTGGCATTGCCCTTTTCCACTCCTGTAAGGCTTCCACAACCCACCCTGAGATCAGACAAAGTCCAGTGCACCCCCTCTCACACCACACTGTTCTGAACAACCCTCTGAACTGCTGACAGTGCCATCTGCAAGCAGCGCACCGGCACAGCCGGCACAAAGGAAGCACCACTGAGGCACCCCTTATCCTTTAGCAATCTTCTAATGAGCATGTTTCAAAAAGCTCTACATTGAAAAAACAAAGGCATGAAACACCTTTAGCAGAGCTCAATGGAGAGAAGTTTGTGTGCGACAACCCTCCATCTTCTATCTCAATTATTAGTTTAAACGTAGCCAGGAATATTTCACATTAGGCTTCTAAATTTGATGCACACAAAGGGAATTGCTAAACTGAAATTGCTGGAAGCTATTACAGTGAAAGAATGATGCTTCTTTCTGTCTATATCTTGACATAAGTGTATGAAATATATATGAAATGTTTTTCAAAATTACTATAAGCCAGCATCTAGGAAGCCTCTCATAAGGGCAGTCATCACGCACTTTGCAGAAAGAAGGTCTATCTCTGTAATTTTTACCTGCTACATTTCTAGAGTGACAATCTTAAATCCTAGAAGATTAAAGATACTTGAAAAGGGCCACCATCTCCTGATGAAGCAGCATCTGAGCTAACAATACTTATACTTTTCTTCTGAAGATGGGAGTGTTATTCTATTGACTTCAGATCTTTCCACAACTTTTGCCACACTAACTAGCAGTTTGCTTTGTTGCAAAGAGGGTGAATCCATCTTTTTTCCATGGTCATAGTGCCTAGGGGAAGTCGCCTAGGCCCACATTACAGCAAGAAAGATTTGGACTGGATAATAGTGGGAAAACTGTTCTAATAGTAGAGTTCCTAAGTGGCTGCACTGGTGATTCAGGAGGCTGCGGACCCTCTCATGCAGGACATTTTGAAGAACTGGGTACACATTCGCCAAGAATTGTGTTAACACATCTATGAGGGGACAGACTAAGGGTGGCTTCTCAGGCTTCTGGTTGCCTATGAATCTCTGAGACAGAATATGTCTTAAAGCATTAGACCGAAATAGAAGAGCAGTTTTCCTTTTCGGCCAGTCCCAGAAGAAAAGCAATATTCCCGTGCCTCACAGTACTGCAATGAACTCAGCTGTGAAAGCTGTCATAACAACGTTCATCCAACTGTGCATACAAAATGCACACTCAGTTACCACAACCATTGTAAGACCAAATGTGTGTTTACCTACAGCTATTCCTTGCCCAGCCTTGCATTTTTCTGCAGGCATTGACTGATAGGTGCAATTACAGTGGCTCCATGCATAATTCAATGCACAAAGACCGGGCTAGGTTCATAATTTTTTTTTCTCAAGGAAGCATCAATCTTCTCAGGAAGAGGAAAAACAGGGAAAGACTGGTTAATAAAAAGAGCAAGCAAGCTAGCTAGCACTACCAGCCCAAGTGTTTCAAGTATAATTCATTCCATTTCAGCTGCAACATTCCAGACATATCATAAGCATCACGCAGTGATGTGCATACTCCCACACCTTTTGAAAGTGGATCATACATCAATATACCATATACTGCAGTCACTACCTGTATTTTGAGTCTCCATTCCTTAATAAAGACTTAACAATATCACAAGATTCTGTGGAGTTTATCTAGATTTACTTTGGCAGGAAAGTAAGGGAATGTACTGCAGAGATGTCTGTTTCACTCAGAAGTTATTTAGTTCTTAGAGAGAAAGGTTTGGCTGAAAACAGCATAGAAATCCAAAGATCCAAAGTGTGTTGGAAAAAAACAGAGCAACCCATCATAACCAAGCAAGAGGTTTTCAGTGACTAATGCCATAACTTGATGGTAGTCATGAATTTATCAGAGAGCTTGGGAGTGTATCAGAACAAGATGCTTGACTCACAAATAAACCTCTTTAAGTGATGTCATATTCACAGGCCAAGATGCATAGCCTGCATTTATTCTTGCTAAATGCCAGGCACTTGGTGAGTAAATGAAAATAATTTTAATTACAAATTTTTCTTCTTTGTTTTTTCTTTTTTTTTAATTAGGCTTCTGGATTGGCCAATCATGCCATATTGCAGAGTCTTGAATGGCTGTTTCACTGGCATTTCCTTCCCATGATGCTTCTGAAAAAGCCATTTTTCTGTTCTTATTTAAACATAAGGCTTTCCAGAAAATGGGGAGCTTACTTTGAAACAATTGTTCCTGGATGGTTTTATTGATGTTACAGAATCTTAGCTGAAAGTTTCCATCAGTCTTCTCCAGATGATGCATAATCAGTTTAAAAGAAAGAGCTTTTAGTCTTAGACAAGACTAAATCGCCCTTCCCAGTCCCAGTGGGCTGAGCCCCACCCAACACCTCATAGGATTGTTACTTCCCAAAGAAGCTGCAAACATCAAAGTAGTCTGATGGCAACAGTCTGGCCATGCACAGAATGACATGGAAGGTTTCCACTCACGGGCTCTGGATTTAGTGTTGAGTCCCTCGATGTACAGAATCATGTCTTGACCTTTGACAGTGATCAGTGATTATCCTACATGGTGTACAATTGATAATCCCCCTGTTGCTGCGAATGCCAGCAGAAGCTCTACTGCTTGTACAGTCTGTCCATGCTCTTGAACTTGTCTTTGAGGGCTGTACTTACACCAGAGCTTGGCTGAATGATTTGGAATCTGACACTCATGGTCATGACTCTGCAGATCATCTTCATCAGCTGGTATTTCAGTCTGGTATTTCAGCTGGCTTTCAGTCTTCATCTGGCTGAACCTGTTGATTGATTATTGCATGAATGCAGACTTGGGGAGATGTGTAATGCAACATTTGTGAGGCCTTCAATTCTACTTTTGAACTGGAAATCTTATTTTTCCCAAAACAATGCATTTAATTTTGCAAGGCTTACTTCAACTATATGCATGCATTTTCCAGAGCAAGCAAAAATTAAGCTTCTGTGTCCATATGCCAGAATGAGAACTATGTATGTGTTCACTTGAGACAAACAGTGAGAACATGTGCGTGTGTGTGTGTCTAAGTTCCAAATGTATAGTATTTATCAGCCACATTATCCATACATTATCGATGGACATCAGAATTCCCAGCCATATTCCAAACAGTTCTCACAGTTGATCCTATATGGGCTCAACTCTCCTCTCCATAAAGATTTCTAGAAGGACTCATGGGTGCAGAGTCTTTAGCACTGTTGTCACGTCTCATTGTCATGTTGTGACATGAACATGAATTTTAATTGCAGATTTTTGTTCTATCAGCTCTATCAAGAAGCAGCTTTGAAAAGACAGTACAGTTATTTTAAGGCATATTGAGGTTTTTAGCACCCAGTAATGACAGCTCAACAAAAACCCATCTGAAAGTGATATCCAGTGACTATTGCTTGTCCACTCATCTTACCCTTCATCTCTGACAAGATTCAAGTAACCATTTTTTGACCCCCAAGGTGAGAAAGGACAGACCAGATCCCCACAGCAGCTGGCTGAGGGATACTGAGGACTGAGGAAGCTGGTGGCAGTAGCCCAGCATACCCACACTAGGTATTTTCTCACTGTAGGTTTGGAAACTGGAAGTTGCCAACATGGTTGTGAAGAGGAAAGTGTGATTTTGCATATGAATAGAATCAGAGTTACTTCTTGATTCTCAGGGCCACTGAGGCCATGTGCAAATGCATCCACACAGACACAGAGCTAATATCAAGACCCATAATCAGTTGTTAGTAAGGGACAAAGAGCAAAAACAAAATTCCCAGATATTACTAAAACTGTTTAAACCCTCAAGTAAAAATTCTCATTAGCATGCAATACTCATATTTCACATAGCTCTTGAATACGTCAATTCAAAAATTATCCACATAATTTATTTCATACATCCCCACAGGCTGAGCCTGGCCCCACCACACAAGGCACTTTCCTGAAGCTTGAAAGCCATTTAATCTTCTTTTCTGGCCCCTCTTAGATAACTTCTGAATGGATTCTCTAAGCTCCTTATACTAAAAGGTGATCATAGTGTAAGGCCAGAAGTTCCCAGATTCCCTTCAGAGGATGGACACATGCTGGGCATGACCAAGTTATCTGTAAACACAGATAGATTTCAACCCATTGTACAAAAGGGTTTGTATATGCTGGAGCAAATATATGTATTAGAAATTTCCTCATGACAATAAGAAATCACTAGGAAATTACCAGGAGGGAGAAGAAGACAAATATTTTTAAATGAGTGGTCTGAACCTGTCCCTTTGTGACTGATTGAAATGAGAGTTATGAGGTCTGGATTCAGCCTTTTATTATGAGACACTGAGGTTCTGCAGTATATTTTTTCCTTTCTTTAATTTAGATCTGTGCAAAAAATTGGCATGAAATACAAATAAATGACAAAGCACTGAGAATTAGGCCATTTGTCTGTAAAACCAGACATAATCCCCAAAATAGCAAAATACAGAAAAATGCATCAAAATGTATTAGCGATGACAGGCCATGCATTACACAGGCTGTTAATGCAACTGTAGGTCACTTATCAGTACCAGTGACTCACAGAAGCCTAACATTAAATGCAAGAGGCATCATACAGACAAATATTAATTAAAATAACAATTACTGCTAAGTGCAGCATTTTGCTAGATACAGTGACAGCTAAAAGACTGGTGAGGCGCTCACAATAAAGAGCAAAGTAAACATTTCCACCCTCGAGTATATACACATATATGTACATATTGTTTGTAGGAAAGAGCTGAAGAAATATGTAAATCTTAATCAATAAGTCATTTCAAATGCTACAATAATCGTCCTCATTTCAAAATCCCTCTAAAGAGAGATGTAAAAGCCGCATAGCTGTTGCCTTACACAGACACCCATAGGTCTGAAGAGCCAGTGGATTTGCCCAGTTCATGTGGGTTTTCTTTCACTGTATTTCAACCCAACCTTGTCTGGCTTCACTTACCCCTAAATCCCTGTTGTCAGCACGGTGAGGCTGGGCTGGCCAGCAGTGGGGCAGCCTGCAGCAGGGACCTCCCCCAGCAGCCGTGTCCCCAACACCCAGAGGTGACAGCAGAGACAGGCAGGGGTTGTCCATGGGGACAAGACACCTCTGGGACCAAGTCAGGGAGGCAAGTCTGGGATCAGCAGACAAGATTCATAGGGATGGGTACAGCTGTACCACAGCATGAGGGCTGGAGCTGAAATGCAGCCCCAAAGCCCGGGGATGATTCTTCTCACAGCTGCTTCTGGCCACAGTGCTGCTTTCCCAGCACTGAGAGCGCAGTTTGCATGGTGTGCCAATATCAGAGCAGCCCAACCACTCGTGTTAGAGCACGTGGCAGAGCCTGTCCATGCCACCAGGGCACCTCATATTTTCTTCTGGAAGTCTCCAGATCTTCAATTTTTCTTGGACAATACTAAACATGAAGGGCTGATGGATGTGGCCCCCAACCTCAATGTCAGAGTGCCACTGAACAGAGAAGCCATGCTCCAAACTTAGCACCGTGACAGTTTTCTGTCCAATTCCCCTTTGGCATGTTTTCATGAGGCAGAGTTTGTTTTAGACACAGATTTACAACATTGTATCCTCTCCACCTTTAAGCCCATAGGTGGGAAGGATATTGGCATCCTCACAGTGGTTCTGCACTGAGTTCCTATTGATGTTCCTTAGCATGAGAGGTGAGTCAGACACTTCGCATCACTTTCAACTAGAAAACAGTGACTGTGTTTCTGTGCAGGCCAAAACATGGGGTCTTACTGGCATAACTCTGCCACAATGACTGTAAACCTGCAGGAAAGCTCTATAGATAGGACATGAGGAAGTGCTGAGTGTGCTGCTCTCATCAGTGACGATGTGAAATAAAGTATTTCCTAATGAAGGTTCAAGGGGATTTTTATATCACATGAATTTTGTGATTAGCTCACCAGAATTATCACCAGAGGTTTCACCTACTGATACATGTAGGCAGGGCCATAGATCAGAGCACAGACCTGGTGGGGGATGTACATGCAGCCCCTGTGCCTCAAGGCATGTCAGGAAGGCCTGTGGAATCACCTGGACTGAGTCAAGAAGGAGCTTGCAAAAAAATATATTCATCCCATGTCTCTCAAAGACAGGCCATCCACTTGGCCTATGAAATTTCAGATCAATATAGTAATTTTTTGAGTAATTATGGCACTGTTTGCTGAGGTGTAGTACTTTCACATTACAAGATTTCTACTCTGATAGATTAGAGGTACTCTGGTCTGTCGTGGAGCTGAAAGGGTTGTACCCTTTCTGGATAACATTTGCAGCTAGAAGAGAAAAAGGTCATTCATAATTATTTTTCAGGTATACTGGCTTAGCTACTCGTCTGATTTATCACGTGTCCTTTCTGACACAACATGAAATAAGAGAGTCTTTAGAGGAAACAGGCATCCAGCTCATAGAATATATCAGTTTCAATAACATAGTTCAAAGAAATGCAGCTCCTTTCAATATATTCAGGGATTTGTTCACCAGTTTGAGTTGAGCTGCTTTCAAAATAGATAGAAGAAACCTCCTTGTGTGATATAACCAGATGCCATTTGCAGAGACTGTGACATATGGTCCTTCAGACGTGGAGATAATCACAGAGGATAATTCTTGAGAGCCCGTTAGGATTCCAGAGTAGCTGTCTCTGCCATGTGGTACTTGCTGATGTCTAAATATGATAAATTCACTCACTTTATTTTCAAAAACACAGCTGAAAGAGTTTTAAAAGGAGTAGCATGAAAGCAAAAAAGTATCAACCTAATTACTCAATCAAAGTGAGAAATATATTCCTGATTCCATCCAACTTCAAGGCAAGTTAATGAACTAAATAGAAATCTGCAGCTGAAACTCACTGATACGAGAATAATCTAATTTTCCACAATGAATGCAATAAGGATTCCAAGGGAGCCTACACAAGCTTTTGTTCAGTACATGGCTTGGGCAGGCAGTGGGTATACCTCGTTCTTTAACCCCTTTCCTCCCCTAAAAAAAAACAACCCTTGTATTCAGGGTAAGAAGCAAAAAACTTAAAGTTTATGTTGTTATCACAAAAAGTATTTTAAAATGGTCCTTAACACAGAGGCTGTAAACTACTGGCTTCCTCAGCTATGCACAGGGGGTGCAGGCTGGTATCTGATCATGTGCCTCTCCCAATCTGGAATTCATCCATCAGTATTGACAAAAATAATTCTCTGGAAGAAAAAAATCACAGTAGATGGTTGTGACCATCTAAAACTGCAGCGGTGCCTACGCTGCACACCTTTACCCTACACAGAAAAGGGCCAGGGCTGAAGAACTAAACCTTTCTCCTAGCTCACTCCTACCACCATGCCTGGGTAGGTACTGGGGCCAAGGACTGGTCCCAAAGGGAGCGTGGACAAGAGTCCATCAGCATCAGCTTGACGTGGGACCACCATGTCCTTGGACACATACAGCCACACTTTGTGCCAAGAAACCACTGCTCCACTGGCCTGTGGCACAACCGTACAGAGTACATCAGATCTCAGGCACTCTGAAATAAAACACATGCAATAACACACGTAGTTTAAGCTGCAAGCTGAAGGTCAGAGGCTGTGAAATGCAAATGCAACCAGTCTGCTCTGCAGTGAACCTGCCTTACATAGCGTGCTGCAAGACACTTTGTGCTCCTCAATCCCGAGTTTGATTCCTTAACCTGTTAGGCATAGTCTGTAAATCACTCCACAGGTCCGAGATATATAATGAAAAAAGCAGCTCCACAGACCAGGATCATCAGAGTTAGAAGTTTCTTTGGGCATCAGATTACTCCCAAAACAATCTAGAAAGGTGTGAAGGGACATGGTGCCATCACTTGAAACACTGAAATAAAGATTTAAGTGGTTGTTGCCACAGTAGCTGAAGCATGTAAAAGGAAGTCCTACAGGCTTCATAGGAAGATGTAGCACGTAGGAAGACATAGCTGACTTAATGTCAGCTGATGAATCTCTATCTCCCGTGATATATTTACTGTCCTATTATTTGGTCTCTCTCCTGACACAAGGAATCTTTCTTGTGTTGTTTTTTTTCTCAGTGCAATGCAAGACACGTTGGATGAAAGAACAGGCAGAAGGTGAAAGTCCTTCTGGCCTTATATGCCCCTGAAAGCAGTATGTGTGAAAATGGTGCAAAAGTATCCCCCAGGTATTTTTAAACCAGTACAGTTTGAGAACTGCTGAGTACTCAGCTTACCTGGATAAAGGAGACTAAAACACCCTTACTGAAGCTAGAATGGGGCCAGCTGTTGGCAGACATGCCTTTCCATGGAGGCATATTCGATGTGTAGTGTGTGACTACTCAGTTGTTATGGAGTGTCATTGCCCAGCTCAGCTGTGGAGAGTGTTCAGGAGACCTCTTCATGTCTTTTAGATCCAGCATATCCCACTCCAGCTGAAGAGTCCAAGAAAATTACTTGAGTCTTCGATCTCTTATACACCTTTCAAGCATTGGAATGGGCTGCCCAAGGAGGTGTTGGAGTCACCAGTCAAAGACTGCACATGGCCCTCAGTGGCCTGGTCTAGTTGACAAGATGGGGATTGGTCAAAGGTGGGACTCCATGATCTTGAAGGTCTTTTCCAGCATTAATGATTCTGTGATTCCGTCTTGCCTGAGAGGGCACTCTGTTATTCTGTGTGGATTGTATAAAGCTTGGTGTGCAGGCTCTGGAAACCTGTGCTTCAAGACATCAGCAGGCAAGTGAGGAAGAAAAGACTGTTTCCGATTCACTTGTAAAGTTTTAACTGCTCACAAGCTCATCTATGCCACAATGCAGCAGTAAATTGGCATTATCAGCCTTGGGAATATTAATTTTGTGCATCCCAGAGTAACAGAACATCCACTGTCTGGAGGAAGAAAATTCTATGAGCATTTAACTTTTCATATTTGTCATTCCTTCCATTTTAAGAAATGAAAATGCTTCAAGTGCTTTCATTAAACTCATTTAACTACAGAGGAACTAGAACAAAGACACGGGATTCCCATGCTGCAGGAGATGCTAATCGCCTGGATTTGTTTCCTACAAAAATGACACGGAAAAATAGGATATATGAATGAAGTGAGCAGAAGTATTGGACACCCGTGATTAAGGAATTTTTGAAGTTTTGGATTAAAATAAAGCATTTCTTGGCATTCCAAAACCAAAGCTTTCCTCTGATTCACTGGCCAGAAATGAAACTTTTTGTTTTCACAGAAACAATTCACAGTTTGCAGAATGGTGTGAGTTGGAAGGGACCCACAAGGATCATCGAGTGATCAGAGTCAGCATTAATCTCTCTGTCCAATCCAGCTGCCAAAAAGCCTTTGGGGAGTTGACTCCCCACATCTTCCTGTTCTTCAGATGGGCAATCTCCCCCAGCCAAACTGTATTTTCCATGGCCTCACCACACAGCAGAGGTCTAGGAGAATCCTGTGATGTATCACACTGACTCAGCCTCAAGGAGGAACAGCCGTTGTTTCTCATTTTTCATGGGCACAGTTTCATCAAAGTCTTTTTTCCCGTGGCAACTTTCTATTTTGATGAAACACACTGTTTCTCACGGAAAAATATGTGATGTTTTCTATAGGCTGTTAAACACCCCTCAGAAAACAGATTTGAAGAAAGAATGAATGAAGACCTTTACCACTGACGGCAGATTTTTCCCTGTCAGAAAAACAAAAATTAATATTTGAATTAATTTGGCAGGTAATTCTTCTAAAATGATGGAATTTTATCAAGCATTTATCTGTATATGTTACACTTAAAGATGAAGTAATGCATTCTGAATTTAATGAACTTGGGTGTTTACATAGCACCCATGACTTCAAATTTATATGGCATGGCTTGTATTTTTAAGAATTATTTATTAGTAATTTAGGAAAAATGTACGGTCTGAACGTTAGACTCTGTAATCAGTTCTGTTGTGCTACTTGTTTCCAAGGGGCAAATTCAATACAATTCGTGTATTTTCCAGTGTAGACATATGTATAGGAAATCACTTCTAATACCCATGGCAAAATAATTTATTTAAATCTTCCCATTCCTCACAAATTCCAGTCCTCTTTTTGACTAGTAATTACACAGTCATAAATCACAATTATCATGAAATACTGTGTTATTAATAACATGCTGCCCAAAAAGTCAACAATAATATTGAGAGCTTCTGTTAATTTGCTCATTTCTGCTACCTGTTGATAATCTTGATGGATCTTAAATGGTCACCTGAGTCATATGAGATTGATTTTGTTACCTGTTTGGCTGACATCCAAATTGAATGAGAGGAAAAACAGCTAAGAAATGATGGAGAATTAGAAATTCCAAGTGTGTTTATTTTTGTTATCACAGATAATTTCAAATACTCCCTCCAGCCATTCTGGCATGAGAACAGATCCAATAATGTGTCCTCAGAATCGCAGCTCAATGGATCAGTTCTATACGCGAGCATTCCAGGGTATTCCTGTCTTCTGTGAGCTTCCCTGCTTAGGCACTGTGCTAGAGGCTAGAAAGCAGAGGTCGTATTTCCCTGACAGACTATAGAAAGAATCCCTAGAGACAAAATGGGCTTTGATATGGGTGCAGGTGTAGGAGTAGGCGTAGGTGTAAGTGTGGGTATAGGCATATACTGTCCCAGACAAATAAAACTGTTTTAGAAACTGAGATTTCCCTGGTACCCTCCCAGAGGTGTCTGTTGAAAAGAAGGACAAGGAAGATAAGTCTCCTCCTCGCTGTCCACGGTGGTGGACTGCGCTGACAAGGTGGGGGAAGGAGAAGCTTCCTACTGTCTTCGGAGACACGGAGCTGTAAAGTGAAACAGCAAAGAGCCATTTATACAAAGGAAAAACATGCTGCAGGCTCCCTTCGCCTGTCGAGGTGGATCCCTGGAGATTCTGATCACATGGCTGTGGGGGGCTCCGTGGGACAGAGACCCCACACGCATCTTCCCAGCTGGGATGAGCTGCTCCTCTCGGGAGAGGGAGCTCCCAGCAAGGAGCAGCAGCCAGCGCCAGCCCCCTCTGCGCTCGCCGGCGCGGCGGGGGATCACTCAAAAGGAGGAGGAATCTCCTCTCTCCTGCCCTCGCAGCTGAATTCCCTCGCCACCACGCTGGGAGCTGGCGAGGAGGACGGCCTGTGCCAGGGCTGTCGTTACCGCTGTAAATTAAACAGTTACCACCGCAGGGTGACTCTCTGCTCTTTTCCCCGAGCAGACAGCTGCTCCAGAAAACACATGCTCCGGCTGCTCAGGCTGAAAGGAAGAACCGCAGAGATTTTATTTATAGATGCAATAGGCAGGTGTTCCGCATTTAATGTCTGCCCGGTAAGAGCTGGAATTTGCCTCTTTGCCCGCAACGACCACGTACTTGATTACTTTCTGTGTACATAATGCATTATATATGCTCTATACCTCTCCCTTCCCATTGGGATTCAGTGCATAACCTCTGTACAGCTGTGTTGCCCTCTCCTGCAGCAAAACATTTACTGATCTTATCAAGACAGAAAGATAAAGTGCCGCTGACTGTGGAAAACTAAACTTTAACAGAGGAGTTCATGCCAAGGTGTGCCTGCTGTGTTTCTGGATGGCAGAAGAGTGTTGTGCAATGAACGTCCGTCCGTCATTTCAGCACGAAAGGTTTCATCAAGGCTTGGAAAGCCGTGTATGAAATATTAATTAATTACCGCTAAGTCTCACTATTCCATTGTGAAACTGGCACAGTGCAGCTTTGTGCAGGTTGTTTTCAGAAACTGTTGCCTTTTATTTCAGCTACTTGATCATAGCATGCTGCATAATTTATACATCTAAGAGCCTTTTGTAGGGCACATTGGTAGAAAAGCTCATAAGTACCACAGAAGCTGGGATCTTGTTGATATTAACAAGGATTTTTTGAGGCTGGCAGACAAGCACAACAAAAGCACTTCCTGTGCTTGTTGCCATCCATGATTTTGGTAACTGCAGGTTTGCTACAATGGCTTGTGACAAAGCAGTAAGAAAGCAAAACTAAGCTCTCCCAAATCCAAATGAAACAAAAAAGACACCTTGCTGTTAATGCAGGATGCCAGCCATACAGTGGCACAAATGCATTTTGAAAATGTATGAAAATTAACTTTAAAATGGTTTTCATTTGAGCTGAGGGAGAAGGCAGATCCTTTTGGGATTGCAGTGCAATGCACCAATCACCAGGAATGCAGAGCATAGGAGCACGGGCAACTCCACTACAGATTGCCACTGACAAAACTGGGAGATTTTTTTTCCACACTTCTTGATCAGAATAAATATTCTGACATGCCATTTTTACATGAGGGAAAGGCATCATCAGATTGATGATAATTTAGAAATTCTTTCTCTCTTTGGAAATACCTTTTTTGTGTTTGGAAAAATATCCACAGGAAAGAGTAGAGAGGGCTGGGGAGGGCTGGGGGGGGTCCTCAGAGGCTACTTAAGAGGCTATTAGTGTCAAAGAGACCATCTGGTGAGCAGACCTCAGCTGGGAAACATCAGGAATCACCACCACAATGCACATAAGCAGCAGTGATGCAAAAGTCAGGCATGGCAGCAAAAGAGCACAGCTCCAGACTCATGAGTGTAAGGGGGATATTAACGCCACCAGAGCTGCCTACCTAAAAGCTCAGTGCCTATCCCAAGCCAGGTACCCAAACTCCCTTGATCCACGGTGCAGAGGGCACCTTCCTCTCCTCCTAGGCTGTGGCGGGAACCTCCGTGATGAGCTTGGATCGGACCCCCTAAACTTTACACAGCTACAGCTGGGTGAGGGGGATGCAAGTGATGTGCCAGGACTAAGAATAAAGCTCACAACTCTTTGCTTTCCAGCTCTACAATTAAACTGCTAAAACATGTTGACAATATGCCTGAATCTTGTTGGAACATCTATGGCAGAAAACCAGCTTATGCCTGTGCCTGTAATTACTTATAATTAGGATGTGTAATCGGGATGTGGACAAACAGCTAGGCTCAACTACATACAGAGGCCTGTCCCTGCCACAGCAAAATTTTTAGAAAGATCAAACAACAATAATCACATTTTGTAGGTGCTAATTTTCATAGCCTGGTAAAGAATCATATTCAGTAACTTGCTAAACAATTCTGATTGTTTACAGTTCTGCACCCTTAGAAGACAGACTGTAGTCAAGATATTTTGAGAAAGCCAGTGTGTTCTTTCACATTCTTGACAATGTCTATGCAGCACAGAGGATCACCCTGGTCTGCACTGTGCACAGAGCTGTGCCACATATCCTTGAAAAAGTGATGGTAACCTGACTAAGTAATGGCCTCTAGAGCCAAAGCACAGGGAAGCAAAAGGAGATCTGACCCTGGGTATCTTGTTGGAGAAGGGTGCAAAGAGGTGTGCTTCATGCTGTTTCCACTGCTGTGGCTGCCCAGGAAAAGGGATTCAGCAGCAGAGGCTGGGGAGCCCTGGGCTGATGGTGTTGGGCAGTCCCGCAGTCAACACAGCCCCTCTCCTTGCCTCTGACTGCCATCCCTTGATACTCCAGGCCCACATGTTTTTCCCTTGGCACCCATGGGCAGAAAAATGTCTGTATATAAGACCAAAGGCAAAGGGCAAGCTGGGTAAAAAGATGACTTGGAGGACCAAGCCATCTGGAGGACACAGCACAGACTGTGCCGAGACAGCCCGTCCAGGCTCTGCCGGGCGCTCCACCTCGCTGCCACTGTGCTCTGCCCAGTGCCCCCGGGCACAGACCATGGATCCAAACACAGAGTGCTACTGATACCTGTCAGAGAGGACATTCAAATGGAACTGAGACACTTTGCCACTTCTGCTCCCCCATTTTCCTGGCAAGGGAACAATTCTCCAGAAAATGGAAAGTATTCAAGCAGTTATGCATGAGCATGGCTCTGCCACAGCATCTCCTGTGTCCCACCAAGAAAGTGATGCTGGGAGAGCAAAACAGAGTAGGTGACACAAGAGACAGCACTTTTGTCCTAACCTTTATGGCAGTGTTGAAGGGCTGAAAAAATGTGGAGGAAGAGGATTAAATAATTATTTATTTAAAAAGTCACAATATCCCTGAGGAAGGTATTCAGTAGATATTTCTGTCTGGTACATAATGAAGCTGCTTCTCTATCATTGATGGGTTTTACTCTCCACAGGTTCCCTACAGAAATGTAGGCAAGTACTAAGCCTGCTCAGCCTACAGGAAAAAGCAACTGGTAACTAGCAAGTAGAGCCAAAGCTTCAGTCAAAAATAGGCTTGATTTCAGGATTCACTCCAATAGAAAGAGGAGGCACAGATCTGGAACTTACAGGTGAGTTTCTAGGGAATTGGAAATGCATCTGAGAAAGTGCAGCTTACCTGACAGGCAGCATTCTCCATGCACTCTGCATCAAAATGTTTGCAGGGAGGCTAAAGCAAGGGGAGAGGAGAAGGCAAAATTTGGCCAGCAACATCCCTTGCTGCACAGGAGACCTGATGCTGTGCAGATATTTCCAGTCAAAAACACAAACTGGAGCCCAAAATCCAAATATGTACTCAGAAACACCTATTTCCCCTCGATCTTTACTTTTCAGAAGTATATTATCAGATGGTGAGTAAAAATTATTTCAGATCCCTAAAGGCACATAGGCACCTTCATGCTGACAAGAACACGGGCTAATTGTTTAGCTTCTCAGTTTTCAATGGTGGCAGGCTATTAAATCAGCTTGGAGCTGACTCGGTACGATGCCCTCCAGTTGCAGAGCTGAAGATTTGTTCCTGTTCTCCCTAATTACTTTGGCATAATTAGTTTCTACATTGCAACTGACTTGGCCTCTCCCCTGCCAGCACAGCGTTTTGTCAGTGGCTACTCCAAAGTTCACGTGTGCCATTTCACCCTCACCTGCCACATCCTCTATTCCCCTAAGTAATTTGGAAGAAGACACATTTTGCCTGTGGTGATAATTTAAGCATTGTACGTGTGCCTAATTATTTTCTTTAGTAATTTATCTAATAATGAGGTAAAGTTTCTTTGTAATAAGGGGACTATAACTCTTGCAAAATTCCAGTCCTCCTTTATGGTAGCTGGCTTTAATGATAGTTCATGTACTTTTGCTTACAGATGAATCACTCTTAAATGTTTTCAAAACTCATGGATGAGTACTATCTGGCCCTAGTGATTAATTTCATTTTTAAATTGTTCCTCATTTTTATTACCTACAAGAAAACAAGAAGCTCTACAGCAGGTACTTCCCCCTTGTCCACTGTGACAAAGTTAAATGCAAGGAATTAGTTTCATTTTGCTGCAATTTCCTTATTATCCCAAACTGTTCCTTTTCAAAATGACAGTATCATCTGGTGGACACATTGGATGGAATGCATTTGTTTCTCTCACTGCACAGTTTATGCAATAAATCTTCTTTTACTTTTCCAACAAGCTCTGTGGTTGGCAAGCTATCCTATGACTACCGAAGTACTACTCAGCAAATAATTTGATTTTTCCCTCTAATTATGGTGTTTTTCCCTTTTTTTCCCAGCCAGTTGCTACTGCTAGCCTATTGAAACTGCCTCCCCCTTCACAGACTCCTGATCCTGAGGTTCTTGGGAAGATTTTCTCTTTCTTTCCCCTCCCTACTAGTTTCAGTCATCTATGCAGTGCATGTTCCTTCCCACTGACTTCACACAATCTTAGAATTTACTTTTTTTCTTCCTTTGCTTGCTTAAGAATAGGAACTGCTCTTTAAAAAAAGCATACAGCACCTTGTGAGTGTTTTAACACACCTTTATAGCACAAATTTTTAAAAATTACACTTCCACTGAGTGTAATTCTCCACTTCACGTGCACTGAAAACCCCTGATACTTTTCTTCACTAAGCCTGCAGGTCCCAGGCCCTCTGCAATATGCTGCAGGGACCCAGACAAGACAGAGAACCCCAGCCCCAACCAGCAATGGAAATACAAGCATACACTATGGAGCAACTTTTCAATATTTAAACACTCACCAGATTCTATCACACTTCACGTAGCACAAGATAATCTAATTTATAATAATACTGTGGCAAACTAAACCAATAAATATATCTTCAATCTGCACAGGCACATTTGGAGAAATGTCATTGTGGGCACAGTAGGAGCAATGTGTAATAAATGTTTCATTGGCTCCCACAGGTAATATTTTTGCCAAGGCAGCTGGAGAAACTGTGCAGGTTTACTGGCCCTCATAGTCAAGCTCAGCATCTATGTGGGGAAAACAGCTGAGGACTATACACAAATTTATATCATAAAAAGAACAGAAAGCCTCAATTGCAGTGACATATTTAGCTCAGACAGTATCACTCTATTATTGTTGTTGTTATTGCTAATAATAACACCAGTATTACAACACCCAAAGCATGGGAAGTTTCAAAGTTTTATATATATAAAAGTCAGATCTTGCATGATGGGGATAAGAATTGACCAGGGCTGGGAATCCCAGGAATTGCATTGATTCAGAATTGTTCCAAAGCTTTCTTTTATGACAGACCTTTTTCCAAGTGCAGTAGATCAAGATGAGCACAACACAGGGATGCAAGAAGGTAGTAAAAGACATATATCCTCTTAGAGTCGGCATTTAACTGCAATGTTGGCTTCAGAATGAGTTGAATTGGCTTTTCAGTGCCAAAAGTCCTGAAGACTATTACTTCCAATGACTCCAAAGAGCTGAAGTAATCTCCAGAAAGCCCAAGATTTCTGAAAAAGTCAGGACACTTAATTGCCACCCATTGCTCTCATGCTTCTCCTTTGCCATGCTCACCTACAGGGGATATTTGATAGAGGGATAAGTGTTCAAGACACCATCCCATCCCTGACCTTGCATTTTCTAAGGTGCTCCCTTTAAAAAGAGCATCTCCCTTCTGGAGAGAAGGGATCAGACTTTTTTCCAGCCTGAACAGACCAATTAAACATGTACTTGGGGATCACTCATTGCCAATGCCAGTGCAGGCAGGAGAAAGTGCAAATATCAACTCCTCCAGGAGGACAACAACATTTCCAGGAGGCTGCCTTTGTTGATGTCTTTCATCTTCACCAAGGAATGGAAACCAGAGCTGGAGCTGATACCCTCATGTTTCTGCTGTGGGCCTTTTATAGAACCCAGTGCCAATTCCCAGAGCATCACACTGTCTCTGAGAGCACACATGGTAAAGTTTCTCAAGGAGCCAAAAGCCCAAGGAGTGTTCTCCCACATCAAGGAAGGACCATGTACTCAGAAGGATATTTCAGCCCTTTCACTGTAGGCACCTAACTCAAGCATTTATCTTGAAAAAATGTATCCACACATCACAGTAGCCACAGAAAGAAAACATATCTTGAACAACATTCACCCTTTCATCTTCAACTCACATATAAACAAGAATGGTCTGTAACAAGATTGGACTATTTCTGTTTGTCTTGTTGTGGTAATAAAAATATTAATAAGGTAGGTATTAAGTTATACTGTTCCCTTTTCCTGCATTAATAATTCTGATGGAAAACAATATGGACAGCCTATACTGTCCCTGGGCAAGTATTAAATAAACAAAAGGCTCAAATACAATAAGCATTAATATTTCATGAAGTTGGGAAGACCATCAAGAAAGCTTTTCTTGGTCACTTTACCTAGCACTCTCCCTTTGGGACTGAAAATAGCATTAATGAGAAGCAGAAAGAAATATCTCAAGCAGCAAAAGTACACACCGAGTATGAAAATGAACTCCTTTTTGGATGTCTCAGAGGAGCAGGGCTGTGCAAAAGACAATATTTCAGATGTCTTAGCAGTATATTTTGAAAAGTCAGGCAGCCGAGTTCTATTTTGCTTGTTATTTTATTTGCTGTTGCCCACGGAACTTTACAAAATCCTGCTCCATCAAAACACTTTACAGATGCTGTTTCAGGATGGTGACAGCTAGTCAATATGGGACAATTTGGACCAGTGGATAGCTCTGAAAACTGTGGTAGCCCACAAGTACTGTGCGGTACCCACAATGGTTTAACCATCACCTGAAGAGGTGCAAGAAGTCCCTTCTTCTTTCGCTGCAGGCTGGAAGGGATCCAGTCCCAGGATCCCTGGAAGGGAATGCCTCAGGAATGAGCTGGACCTCCTCAAGCCAGCAATCTTATGGTCATTGGTGCCCATGGGGGTTTGCATTTGAAACCTACACAGAAAAGTGAGGAAACTCAGCCACCAGTGTCAGGGGAAGCAGAGACACAGCTGACTCTGCAAGCACGTGTGCTGGAGCTGCAAAACAAGAGGCTTTTGGACATGTGCCACGGCCAGGGTGCACATGGTGTTAGTCTGTGTCCCCTAAGGGAATTGTTTTGCTTGGCCTTAGACAATTATAGCACGGACATCTTCATCTGGGCTGGTTGTCTAACTCAAGGAGGAATAGGTGCTCCCCGGGCATAATTCGTGTCCTCCTCAGTTAGATGTCTGAAATAGAGCGGATGAATCATTTTCTAGAAGCACCTCCAGACTCTTCATTGTCTCCAGAGTCATAAAGGTGGCCAGACAACCAGATCAGATGTAGACTTCTGCTTTTTGGGCTTGTAAAATTAAGTGAGAAGAGTGTCACCTTTTGTGACTGAGTTGCATTAGACTTGTACGTGATTCAATGTGAATGCAGCAAAAAATACAATCACCTTCACGTAAAACAAAGGACACCATAACTATAATTTTCATCAACCTATGTTTTATTGAGCCGAGACACAGATTTTTTCCAAGTCCATTTACAAGGAAAATGCCAAATACCCACTCTTCCTGAAAAAACTCACAGAGTAATGTATAACTTCTTGGAGCACCTCTTTATGTCTCCTCTGGCATTTGTAGTTTCACAGAGCATGCATTGGTCCCTACTTGCAGTTTCTAATGCCCCAGCTTGGATGTCTAATATTCAGAGTGCACATGCTCTGTAGCCAGTTTATTTCTTTTTCTTTCTGAAAGTCAGTCTTTTAACAGATGTGGAAGGTTTATTCTGGCCATGGCCATTTATAGTTATAATAAAATCACAGTTTTATTGTGACCCTATATTCTGCAACTATGTGTACTCCCTACAGATTTTCCTGATTTCTAGAAGACAAAATGTGCTGCATGCTCTAAACAGTGGTTGATGACTCCTGCTCTATTCCAGTAGCATTCCTTGCCATAAAAATATCTTCAGTCTGCAGCAGAAATTATATTCTGTTGTGCTCTTTATTTTAATTCAGTTCAGCATTGCACAGTGATTCTGTTCCCGGAAAAGGAAGAGTTGGCAATCAATATGTTTAGACTATCTGTAGACTTTACCCTGGATTAATTACCAATTAACTCAATGTACTTAGCACATTTGTAAAGCCCACAATGGACATGCTACATATTTATTTATGGTTATAGACGTCTGTTTCTTACCCAAAACGGATCTTCTAATCCTTATGTAAAAAAACATTCTTTTTATATTGTTTTGAGGAAATGAGAAATGGCGTCCATAGTAGCCTTTATTAAATATGTTAAATACTTGCTGCTAATTGACTGTTAATAGTTCAGAGAACTAAAAGTCTACAGTAGATGTATCTGCTCTGATTTCTCTGGCAAAAGCATCTTTTCATTAATCATCAAACAGCATTGTGGTTAACTCCAGACACTGCTCTTCAACCAAGACCACAGCACACAAGTACAGAGCTCTTATTCTGGTGCACCAGGGGATTTAAGTGGCAGAGACCAGAAGTTCACAGTGCTCCACTGGCTGAGAGTACCTGCGATGTCACATGAACTCCAGACACATCCCAGCTTTCTTGTATTTTCTGAGTCTCCCTTAAGCATTTAGAAACAAGGAGCATTTGAAGACCACTGTGAAACAAAATTGACTGATTTCAAACAATGAAATTAAAGTTAAGATGCTCTGACATAACAACAATTCACAGAACTTACAGGTAATTCAGAAAGTGATTGCAACAACACGTTTCCCACTTGCTACTCATATATATCAGTTCCCACAGAAGGCTTCGTGTTCACCTTTCACCACAGAAACATTTTCAAATCAATTCAATTTCCTCTGCATTCTATACTAGAAATAGAGTTTCACAGAGTTTAGAACAGAGTACTGGGTAAGCTTTAATATACTCATTATGCCATAACTTGGCCTTTCCTTGATTTTAGCATTTTAAATTCACGTTGTCTTGAAAGAACACCTTACCCAAGGAAAGAAGGAAATTTTAGGGAAAGCATCTGAAAAGAAAATAAATGAGTTTAATTAAATAGCCATTTTCAGGTCTTTGTGGTTTATATTTGAGGAGCAGATTCTTTCGTAAGTACTACAAGTGCACGTTGCTACATTAATTTAACTAATAGGCTTTAGTTATGACAGCCTGCCTGGTAAAGGTTCTGAGCCAGTGTCGTTTCTATAGATTTATACACTTGGAAATGTGCACTTTAAATGAGAATCTTGCTGGTGTCAAAATTAAATTAAACTGAATTAAATCATATGCCTGATCACAAAGACCTAAGATTCTTTTCAGAATCAGGTCCAAATTATAATCGTAACTCTAGCCCAACTACCAAAGAAAATTAAAAGGCAGTTCCAACTTCATTATACTCTACTGAAGTTGCTGGCTATACAAATAGGGCAAAATCCTTAGCTGAGCAAAGTGACTGGTACTGGAGCACTTCCAGGACAATGACTGCCACACTCACAATCTGAAAAGCTCCATTGCAATGACATCCTGTGGAGAATGGCTCCTCCAGGAACTGTGATCATTGTGGGGTCAAACGCTCACAACAAGATGAGCATCTAAGACTAAAATTCAGGTCCATCAAGTCCCCACTCCTACTCCCCACTCCCTGATTCCCAGTTTCAGACCCAGAAGGATCTAGTAGTGAAGTGCTCTCAGGATTTGCCTGTCAATGTTGACACACAAGTGTCTCAACAGGTTGATGTCTGCCTCATCTGAAATACTGTAGTCTGTTTTAGTCAGTCCTGTCTTGCCTCAGAGCACACCAGTCAGAGTAGCCTTCCCAGAAAGCAGAGTAAGTGGTGCTCTGCCAGCTTTAATCCAGTCATCCAGTGGTCTGCAGCACTTAGGTGTGGCACGGTCACGGTGAATATACAATGGGAGCTAGGAAGGGCTTTTCCTCAAAGAGGGAAGATGCTACTACTAACTCAATGATGGAGTAAGGCTCAGAGTAAGCCAGGATCCATCCTGCTGAATTTGGACTCCTGTAGGAATCAGGAGCTGCAAAATGATGTCTCTCAAAAGTATTTCATTTTGTATTTATGTGGTTCCCATATGCGCTGGCCGAGAGCAGCCCACCTGCTGCTTCTGTATCCATGCCAAAGGCTCTTACCCGACCTTACGCCACTTAAAGCATCAATGCATGAGCAAGCAAATGCAACATCTGTAAGGCTATGTATACTGAAAGCTTTCCCAGCAAGAAGCCTCTCTCAGCTGTGCTATGCAGAATCTCAGACCCTCCTGCTGACAAGCAAACGCCCCAAGAACTCTCAACAGAATCACAGAATCATAGAATCATCCAGATTGGAAGAGACCTTCAAGATCATCAAGTCCAACGCAGCACCACCATAATTACCCCTAAACCATATCCCCACATCTGTATGCCTTTTGAACACTTTCAGAGATGGTGGCTCCATACCGCCCTGAGCAACTTACTCCGATGCCTGACCACTCTTTCAGTGAAAAACAAATTTCTGGTATCTAGTCTGAACTTCCCCTGGTGAAACAGATGGTCATTTTCTCTCATTCTTTCCCCTGAGACATAGCAGAACTCACCTGGCTTCAACCTCCTTTCAGGTTATTGCAGAGAGCAATGAGGTCTCTCCTGAGCCTCCTTTTCTCCAGATCATACAGCCCCAGCTCCTTCAGCTGCCCCTCACAGGACATGTTTTCTAGACACTTCACCAGCTCCATTGCCCTTCCCTGGACACACTCCAGCACCCCAATGCCCTTTTTGAAGTGAGGGGCCCAGAACTGAACACAGGTTTTTAGATGCACTCTCACCAGTGCCAAGTGCAGGGGAACAATCACTGCCCTGGTCCACTGGTCACAGGATGCCATTGACCTTCTTGGCCACCTGGGCACATGCTGGCTTATGTTCAGCTGATTGTCAACCACCACCTCCAGGTCACCTTCTGGGCAGCTCTCAAGCCACTGTTCCCAAAGCCTGGAGTGTTGCATGGGGTTGTTGCGACCCAGATGCAGGACCTGACACTTCACCTTATTGAACGTCAGTCCTCAGCCGATCGATCCAGTTTATCCAGATCCCTCTGCAGAGCCCTTCAACCCTGCAGCAGATCTACACTCCCACCCAACTTGGTGTCATCTGTGAACTTACTGAGGGTGCGCTCCATCCCCTCATCTAAATCGATAAAGGTGCTAAGCAAGAATGGCCCCAACACTGAGCCCTAGGGAGCACCACCTGGGATTGGTCACCAGCTGGATGTAACTCCATTCCCCACCACTCTCTGTCCAGCAGTCCAGCCAGTTTTTTTACTCAACAAGGGTACACTCATCCCAGCTATGAAGAGCCAGTTGCTCCAGGAGAATGCTGTGGGAGACAGTGTCAAAGGCTTTACTGAAGTCTAGATAGACAACATCCACAGCTTTTCCCTCATCCACTAACCAGGTCACTTTGTCATGGAAGGAGACCCGGTTGGTCACACAGGACCTGCTTTTTATAAGCCCATATTGGCCTGACCCCTAGTTGTTAAGCATGTGCCACATGATGGCACTCAGGGTGATCTGCTCCCTGAGAATGTCTGGCACAAGTCATAGTGCAAGCATACCAGACTCACAAAATAAAAAAAGATAACACCATGTCCTTATACACATTGCAAATGTTGGCTTAGACAGGCCCCACATCTGTCAGGCTCTTGTCAGTCAGAAGTGGGACCATGGTAAGAAAACTTGGGGTATCATTATTGATCACGATTGATCTCTAGCCTTCAATCAGTACGGCATTTGTTAAATGGGGTATGAAAGGTTTGAAGAACATGAATGTCAAAGTTGTACCGTGAAGCATCAATTCATTTGTGCTTATCTTTGCTGGCCAGACGTAACACAGTCCTGCAGAACCCATGGACTTGTAAGAAATGGTGTTAGAAACTAGTGTGAGTGAGATGAAGTTTTATACTTTGGTGAAAAGAAATTCTATCATATGTATCTCTTCCTTAAAGATATGTGGCTCATCTCAGGGTGAGATTTAGGGAATCTCTCATCATACAGCTGGATCACAGTCATCACAGCCAATCTAGAAACCTGCCAAGTATCCGTCATTAAAAGCGATCAAGGGAACAGCCCTTCCTCTTCCATGTCACAATACTAAAAAAGAGCAGACACGAACAAAAGGAGACACAATGCACAAATCCCCAGATATCACTCCTTCCACCCACAGGGTCTGATGGGTGTGATAGTTGTGCTGTGCTGGTGACAGACCACTCTCTACCAACCCACACCTGCCCTGGGCGAGGGAACTGTTCTCTGCAGCTGTTGCAAGCTGTAATTCTGAGAGATACCCAAAATATGCCAGACACCAAGCTTGTACCTGCCTTCCTCCCAACTTCCCAAACCCTGCATAGCTCATCACTCTCGAGGATCATGTCACTGGTTTTCCACTCATCTCTCTTTCCTGCACAGAAAGCAAAGTATCTTTTTCCAACAGATACCTGCTACAATCAGGAGCCAGCTTTGTGCAGCTACGGTGCCCAAAGGCAGCCTCTTGTCAGTCAGTCTCAGAAGTCTCTTTGAAGGCTGGTTTATTGGCTGCCTATGAGAAGACTGAGGGAGAGCGAGTTTTTTCCTTTTCTTTGTATTTTCTTTTAAAGAACTTTTCTTTCTAAGTGATGCTCAAAGGAATGCCTACTGCTCCATGCAATATTCTCTATGGGACAGGGAAAATATTACAGTTCAGCCTTCTGTACAAAAACAGTCATTTTAACAGAAAAACATAAATTATTTTTACCGAATGCAACTTGTATTACTGTGCTTCCCAAACACATGCAACAAATACATGTACATATAGCACACCTTTATTTGGAAATGAAGTCGGATATTGCATTTCTCCCAGATGCTGAGGGCTTCCTCACCTATTTTAGTGCAACCAAGGTATGTCAGTATAGCTATCCTGTCTCGCTTTTCGTTTTCCTGAATAACTTTGAAAACTGTTGTTCCCTGGCAATACTTCCATGCACATCTGCATTCAAAACAAACTCATCTGTGCCCTTCTTCAGGGAAGGGATGGGGTGAAGGGAGTGAAGGGTGATACAGCAGCTGTCCAGCCAGCACTCAGCAGGGCAACACAAACAAAATCAGCAGCCCACTTAATTCTCTGAAAAGAAAAAGCACAGTCCTCTGGCAGAGCACCTTATAAGTACTATCCAGCAGGGATCTCTCCCATCTGTGCACACTGAAGGGCCACAGTTTGAATACCAGAAGTATTGTCATACCAGAAGTATTACAATGATGATTGCATGGCATGAGCTCTCTACCAAGTCAGGATCAAGCTGCAGAAGTAGCTGTAGTGACTTGCTAAAGGGACATGGACCTTGATGATCAGCTGCATCATCCATGTAGAAAGAAGTAGCATCCATGGAGGGTAGCCACTGGCTTCACACCCTTGCCCTGAAATTCCTTACCACAGCATCCAAAATCATTGGATAAACTAAATCTTGTCATTTCCACCAGGACACTGGTAAAAAGGTAAAACCTCTGCTACTTCTGCCAAAAGTAGCTGAGCTATCCTTCAAGCTTCCTTGGTCCCTAATGAGTGATCATTAATCATGGGTATTTTCTAAGCACAGTTTAGAGTTTTAATAAATGCCAAATAAAGAATTAACAAGGCCATAATCAAGCAAATGTGTTCCTTGATCACTGCAGCAGGAAGGCTCAGAGCCAAATAAACAGGCTACTGTAGTTCCAAGCCTTTCCTGTGTTCCTGCAGATTCCTCCACCGGTTGCTTGTATGGAGGAAGGCAGACTCACGTTTTCGCATGTCTGTTGTCATAGAAGAAATCTGACTTCTCATTGCTGCTCCAGAGGGACAATGGAAATGAGGGGAGAGGGGTTCCTGATCCAATTTAGGACAGAGTGTGTAAGACCTTCAGCTCACCCACACACAGTTGTGGTGTCCACAAGAGATCCCTTTAGAGGAAGGAAGCCACAGGAGAGAGATGGTTAGGTTAAATCCACAAAGCACATGCCTTTTCCAAAACTCAAATGAAACAATCCCTTCCTTCTCCACCTCAGCTTACAGGTAATTCCTTCACTCACAGCCACCTCCTGCTGCTCCAGCTTGAACTGGGAGTCCCTGCTCTTAGAGGAGGGGGCAGTACAGCAAATCCAAGACTAATTTGTTCCGTGTCCTGTCTCTCCCACCATGGCTTAATTTATGGACAAACAGCTGTAGGCAGAAACGGAGCACAATTTCAATGACCCATTCCAAGTGCACAGGGAAAACCCTAAGAAATGTGCAATCTAACTTGGGACAAAACACAACTGTGCCGCATGCCAGGCAGAGGAAGGCAATGACAGGAACAGTGCCCAATCACAACAGTTGGCTGCTGCACGGACTGAAGGCATTATAAATGCACACTAGGAAAAACCATCAAGCTGAGCTGACACCATCTGGACCCAGTTAGGCAACAGCAGCTGGCTGGGGAGTGCGGAGGATGGTTTGAAGGGGAATAATGCAATCACTGGTTCCTTTATGGATGGCAACTCTCTAAAACCCTCTAGCTCCTCTTCCCAGCAGGACTCGGTGCTAATCTATGATACCCAGGGCAAAGTGCAGTTGAAGAAGAGGCCTTTTGCTATGCAAACTACACCCTGCCTAGGAAATAAGATTATAGTGATTGGATCTACCAAATCAATGGGAGAAGGTGAGGGTGATGCAAAATGCTGCAGCAGAGGCAGTCACCACTCAACCAGTGCCCGAGAAACACCCACAGCATAATGATGGGGCTTCACAGCTTTGGGTACTTAAAATGTGCTGGGTCTTTATGGATCCCAAAATCTAAAATGAGCTTTCTCTTTGTTGAGGACCTCACTGACCTCAACACGGCTGAGGGCATGCAAGCCTGGCCAGAGAAGAACTGGATTTGTCAGTGTCCGCTTCCATTGCAGTTTTGACACAGCATCAGACAAGTCCCTTAAACTCAGTTGCATTCTCCGTAATGGTGTTTTTTTCACCCCTTCCTGGTGTGACACGACACCCCCAGGCCTGACAGATGCAAGTGTCACAGTTGAAGCCAGGGGCAGTGATTCATGGAGCATGTGATGGCAGTGTTCATAACACTCATGCATTTGCCACGCTGAATTCATGGAGATCTGTGATTTATTTTCTGCTGCCAGGCTCTGACTCCCTCCCTACATTTAAGCCTGCCTGATCATCACTCCCAGTCTTACCAGGCTCCCACTGAATCTCAAACCCCCCTTTCAGCCTTCTGTCCCCTATCCCATCCCTCCTTTCCCATCATTTGCCATACACACATGCAGCCGAGACCCTGGGAGCCCTCCTCAATCTCCTTTCCCAGATTCTGTCCCCTCCTGAGCCCCACCAAAGCCCCAGGCCCACCGAAAGCCTGGCTGCAGCCACCTGGAGCTGAAGCCCCTCTGCTTGCCTGGTGAATCTCTGTGCCTCCTCTCTTTCTCAATGGACGTTCCCAGTGCCCAACCCAGCTCAAGCTGGAGCTTTCCATCCTCTGGAAAGCTAATGTCTCAGGTTTTTTAACCTTTTCTTTTTGCTGAGCTGCTCAGGGGTTTTTTCCTTTCCCTTTTCTTCTGCCTTTTTTTGCTCCCAGTCTCTTTCCCTCCCACTTTGCCTGCTTTCATTGTCTTCAGACTCCATCCAAAGACAGCCCCTTTTGCCCTCCCTGAACAGGGCACTGGGAGATGTCCTTTGCCCCCATCATGCCCCCAGAACCTGTCTACACCCTCTTTTAGGGGAGCTGTGTCTTCAAAGCAGCCTTTCATACCAGACTATGTATTCAGTTGCACAAATTTTCTTTGTTTACTGTAAAAGAAATCTTACCAACTGATGTGCATGTCTATTTACAAATTACTCAATCCAACCCTGCAAATAGTTTCAGTAGAAAATGGAAAAAAGTTTAGAAGTGTAAAATTGCATTAGCATTTTTTAAACAAAACTATTTGCTTCAGAAAATTTCATGGCCAACCTGAAAGAGTTTCTTTTAATACATGCTGCCAAAAGGAAAAATAAATGTATTTTGCGTCAGACCACAAGAACTTCTCCATGTTTTGGTGGTTGGTTACAAAAGCAAAGACATCATTAGCATTGTTCTGGTGCACCTTTTCAAGTCATACTGATGTAATATTTGTTTCAGATCCATGGGTGGAAAACTTGCTTTTAAACACTATCTAATGCATAAAAAGCTACACTTACATTTTGTTCCATGTAGTAGTTACAATGAAATCAGTCCAAAATATATCACTTGTGTAGTATGTGTTTATGTATGATTCTCCCCCCACTATATATCCCATCACGCCTGCAAAGCCTTTAAAATGCATTTTGAAAATGCAGAAACCTCCAAAAAGAACTGCGAAAATTATTCCAGGGCTGGAGATAACATTGCGCCACAAGGCATTTTAAAAGCTTGCCAGGAAAAAGACTCAGACATTACTGGATTACAGTATCTAAGGACCTCTGGGGGAAGCTTTTCCAGGTGGGACAAAACTCTTTAATCCACCAGAAAAAAGCATGTAAAGGAATAATGGTTGGAAGCTGAGGCTGATCAGAAATTAGGGAGATGGTTTTAATAGTGAAGATATTAACCAGTAGAATAAGTGGTGGGAGGTGTTCTTGGTGTCTTGAGGTCTTTAAATCAAGAGTGGATGCTTTTCTAGAGACCTGATTTATCAAACATGCATTACTGGGATCCCGTAGGAGTGTCGAGGTGAGATACCTGCAAGTCCCAGTCGTCTTAGCAGACTCTATCGAGATCCCTCCTAAACACATAACATTAATGCAATCCTTCTTCCTCAGAACTGAACACATGTGGATGGGCTTTGTTTCCAGGATGTGTGTAAGTATGTTGAGACGTGGCAAGGACTATGAGATCTCCCACACTTTACAGAACAAGCCATGGGGTGTCTGATACCTACAGATGGTCTGAGAGCAGCTTTACACCTTGCACAGCAGCACTGGATCCTGATGCCATACTGGGGGACAAGCATTCCACTGTCTCTGACCAGAATATCATTGACTGAATTCCTGACATAATTTACTGTGGCATCAGAGACATTCACAGAACAGTTTGACCCAGTAGCACACCAATTATATCAGGCATCTGACTACCTTGTGAGATCTTGATGGAGTCATGGAGAAGGTGCAGTGGAATTTGCTTTATTCTTTTTATTATTCCATCCATACTTGAGGAAATGGAGATATTCTCCTCCTGAGTGGAGAGCAGAAAGAAAAGAGGTACTGATGGGGAAAATCCTGTCATTTTTCATTATCATTCACAGTTTTTTAACTCCTTTGTATCCCATCCAGACCGTCAGCTGCAGACCTCACCAAGCCCATGGATGTGGCACTTCCACATCAACTTGGTCATTAGGTAAGGACAGTAAAGGCCACCCCTCCAGCACAACTCCACAGCAGCAGGCAGAGCCTCTTCCATTTGACCCTCCAGCCCAAAGTTCAGGGAAAGAGAGCGGGCTGACAGCTGAAGTGGATACAAGGAGAGAAATCCACCTCCAAGGGCTTTCTGCCCCAAACAGTCTCTATTCTAAGAAGTTAATGAAGGGGCTTGTAAAGTTAAAAAATATTATTTGTATGTTTTATGCTGCCAGTTCTCCCTGATTACTCCTGATGTGCAATTCATAAATATTTATCCACTTTTTTATTGGGCAAATGAGTTACCACCCAAGTTGGTGGTACTATTCTTGTCAGTAATTTATTTAAGAAAAACATGCTCATTGTTTTATTAAAAGGTCATTAATTTAGCTGAAAATACCATTTTCTACAGGAGATATTCCCTCCTGTGATTCACTAACATAGAAATAAACACTCTCTAATTGTCCAGAGACAAACTGCCTTCTAGAAATTAACTTCCCCACAACATTTCATTCAAGCAGTTGGTAGTTTAATACTAAACCAATTAAAAGCAATATAGAGCTACATGAATAGGATATTAATTTCCTCACCAGAAGTGGAAATGAGTGGGTGCTTTGATTCCCACAGGGAAGGGAACTCCACCAACCAGCAGCTTAATCTACAAAGGCTGCAGCCTCAAATGAGGGATTCACAGTGTACAACCGGATCATTATGCTGTGTGGATATTACTGCTACAGCCAAAGCCTCATCTACTCTGCAGTAGCCCCAGGTAATACTGAAAAAATAAGGCAAGGTGAGCTTCTTACCAAAAAAAAAAAAAGCCAGCCCCACACTTTCCCCTTGTAGCTTATGAGATTGTATGAATCTGAACGTTACTGTGCCAAAATCTCTCACGCGTAAATTGTCATTCCAAATCAATTCTAAGAATAAAAGAAGTGCTTACATAGAACTGATCTGTTCAATCTCTTATTTCCATTTGCAGACAATGGTGAAAAAGAACATATAATCCACTTTCAGCATCTTCTTTTATTGAGGATTAGCCACAGGAAACAATATTAGTTATCTCTCTATGCATTGGGGTGGCATGTGATGCTATCCAGGTACAGGGAGAAGCAAATTCAGATGAATTCTGCTGACAAAGCTCCTGCAGTCTGAAGTGGGACTGGATCATCCATGGATAAAAGCCAGCAGTCCAGAAGCCACTTCCTATTCCCCACTTGTAGCCCGGGTGTGGTGGCTAGGCCAAGAAGAGAAGGATGCAGCAGGGTCATTGTCCCATCAGCCCTCCAGCAAACACACTAATAAATACTCCGCACATTGAGAACTAAACCTGCTTTAATTAACGTGAGAAACAGAAGCATAACAGATAAAGCATGAGGAAAGATACAAAATACAAGGTAACAAAGTGAAGAAGCAATAATGATGATGGGAAACTTTGCCAGAGTTTTATAATGTTAATTGATTCTTCAAATGTTGCACATCCGAGGCAGCCAAGACTCCTATTTAGAGTGTTGTATATCAAAATTGGACAGGACACCCAGAGAGGGGCTTTAATTTATTTTTAAGTTGCAGTCATCTAGTTCTTGTAGAACAATTTGTTATATGTCACCAAATAAATAATACTTCAGGGCATTTAAGTTTCTTAAAACCACAGCAGCTGCTTTTCCAAGTGCTCCTAGATCTGTGCACATTGTTATGGTGGGCTTCAACATGTTCAATGCATCCCAAAGAGGTTTTATGTAAGTTTTATATTCATATTATATGAAATATTGTCAACACACATTGTCAACTTCAATATGACAACAATTTACCATTAGAAGTTCCACTCAAGCAAGGTTAGATCAGATGAGGAGTTCAGGAGATCTGCAGTGAGGAGAAAGAAATTCAACCCAGCGAAGTAACTCCAAGCTTCCCCAGCCCCATCATGTCCTGCTTTCCCCCAGAATGCACCACAAAAATCAGCTTTGCCAGTGGTAGCAGTCCATTACTTCGTTCCTCGTGGGTTAAATACTAACTTAAATTTTTGCCTTCAAATACCTAGAACGACCTCCTACCTCCCTCATGCAAGTTCACACTGCAGGGTGAAAAGAGGGCCAAAATGGCTTAAACCTTTAGCTGTAAACCTAAAGCATCTCTCCTTTGGCTTATAGGAGGTTCCCTGTCTTCATAGATCCACCAACTGTTTCTTTTAATACCCAATAAAGCAAAAAGGATCTTTATATCCCTCATAAAGTCAGCTACACAGCTCAGTACAAACATACAGTTCAACAACCAAATATACCATATTATATTTTTTTCTGTTTTCAAATTGTCTAGCAGCATACCACAATATCTGCAGTGTGAGGTAGTCACAATAGCTTCTGTGTAGAATTTTTATCTTTTAGCTGATCAGCAAAATATATCTTGCCAGTTTTGAGCATCTTCAGCTAAAAGCATTTTGGTTTAGAGAATAATAAAGTGATACATTTTTGTTCTGTGACTCTGAATGTAATACATGGCTTTCCTTTCAAGCTTTGCTGTGGATCCGAAAAAACAAATCTATCGTCATTTGCAGTATTTGCTGTGATTTTCAATTTCCATGAGTACTGTTGCCAGCAAACTACTTTAAAAAAACATTTGAGTAAACAAGAAAGGTAGTAAGTGTGAGTACAGTCAAGGAGAAGTTCCTTAAAAATGTGAATGAATATTCACCCTGTTCCCTTGTTGTTTCCAGGCTCCTGTCAGTTGGAAGTACTATCCTGAACACTGCTTGCTGGCTAGAGCGGGATATCGATTCAAGCTAGTGCACTTTCACATTGTCATCTTATTGTATCAGCTGGTGGAATCTCACTCATTGCAATGAGGGGAGGAAAGCAGAGAAAATCCAAAGCAGATAGAAGCATCCTTAAATGGTTTGTCTGTAGAGACTTAATCTAACCTCTTCCCCAAACGTACACACAGATTTTCCAAGTTCATTTTCCCATTCATTTTCTAACTCTCTCTCACTGTAGAAGACTCTGGAAGAGCCAAGTGCTTTTTAACTCCCTCTACCATCCTGCAACAGTTCACATTGTCACCCATCTGCCTGCCACTGAAAATACACCCAGCATCAGTTTTCACAACAAATCTGTAAAGACAGGGTCTTGCTCAGCTATCTTAGTTAATGAAAAGCTATTAGTTTGATTGCAAGTTGGTAATTGTTCTAGCCCTGCAGAAAATGCCATTAAAATCATTTTTACAGAACTCTTTTAATAACTAGCTATTTTTGTAGCACAATTGCTTTTAAATCTCATGAGGCCAATGTGTAATACATGACTGTTCCAGCTCACAGCTCTCAGCACTCAGAGGGTATATATCAGGTTTCAAGTTGTTAATTTGTTATGGTAATCAATACCTTATTCTTTTTAACCACAGAGGCAAACTCATTTGCTCTTTTCAGTTTGATATTGGATTATGAATGATTTACATCCATAACTACTGCAAATGCCACATGACACTTAACAGCATCAGTTAGGGATTCAGAACTTGCTTTTCACTGGGTTTTCAACAGAATTTGCCTGCAAGTTGCCAGATGACAGCACCAGCAGTATCTGATGGTTTGGGACCATTGTTCAAAGATGATCGCATAGATAATGAAATATTCATTAATATTCACATTAAAAAAAAATTTTGAAAAAATCAGATCTGATAATCAACCAGTCAGTCATTTCCATTTTACCAACTACCATCCATGCCTGCTACAGCAGCAACAAGCAGGCACTTGGAGCTTACCAGCTCTATTACATCTATCAACACCTTTGAGTTGTGCAGGAACATGAGTAAATCTGATAAACACGCCTGCTAAACAGATTTGTGTCAGCTGTAAAGAGGCTTTTCAGAGTATAATTTCTTGAAGCATTTCCCAGGTGTCATCCTAGGTTATAAATTATATGTAATCCAAAGTGTAATCCGGAAGGAAAAGAAGATATGGAAATTCCAGCATTCTTTTCCCAGTGGCTGTAACTTCATCTCACATCATCTCTTAGGTCCTCCTTAGACCACCACATTGATGCTTTGCACATTTAAAGAACATTCTGAAGACAGACATGAAGGCCCATAAGTGTAGATTTGTTTACAGAATTGGGGGTTGATGATATTTCAGATATATTTATTTTTTAATATTTTTAAAGGTTAGAATGACATTTCTTTCTTCAATTATTTCTCTGAGTTTCCCTGTCATTCATTGGAAGCCTCAAGCCTTCTTGGGATTCCTCTTTTATATATAGTTTTTAATTGCTTTTCATTTCCTCAGCACCACAGATTTCCCTACCTATTCTTTTAAAATTAGTTTATTACCAAGTGCCATGGTCACACTCCAGTATTTCATCTGGGTGACACTAAACCGAAGTGGCTTAGTTTACAGGCCATGTAATTTTGATGAGTCTTAATTTTGCATGAAGATCAAGAAGCCAGGGCAGCAAAAGTCATTCATGGAAAGTGCTTTCTCTGTGGAAGAACACTTGTATGATGAACTCGTTCCTTGATTGAAACTGTTTCTAATTACATTAACCATATTCTCCCTCTAATCTCCCACCATTACTAAGCTTCTTATTTCATTTCCTAAAGCCCTTGGACTTTCTAACTGACGGATCCTATATGAAAATATTATGGCTATATCTAACTCCAGCATATTTCAGCCTGATGTCTTTAGCTAGACCATAGACGTTGAAACGTATGAACCTTTTATTTTGCTAATAGTCCAAAAGAGAGTGCTTTGGCATAAGATCAGTCAGTGCTTGTCTAATGTAAATGGTCCTCATAAAGCACTGATTCAGCCATTTATTTTAAAAATTCTCATTGCTGTTTTATTTGTGATAAGTAGGTACTCGGAGCATTTCCAGAACAACTTGACATAGAGCAAAATATGGGAAGCATTTGCAGGAGTTCAATCAGCTGACACTCAGTACATGAAAAACCTCAGGGGAGAGGAGTTTGCCTTATGCCTTAAGAGTGAGAGCTGTGCTCTGCCAGAGCACAGCAGGAAGCACCTTCCACAGTAAGAGCTATATAGCACTGACACTTCAAATGCTGGATACCCGTCTTCAAACCGCAGCTGAAATGTCCCTTATTTCAACCGTGAAATTGGGAGAAAGGGTGATCTACAAGTACCAATACATTAGTCACATTCAGCATCAAATCACTACATTGGACTGCATCTTAAAGTCATCTGGAAGGTAGGTCTCTCTAAGCAGAATCAATGCTCAAAGTTCCTGCCTCACTCTTATCACTGAACAGAGCTAGCTGGGTTTAATAAAATATGATTCATAAATGTATTTGCACACTTAGCCCTTGAGTTCAGCCAGCTGCTATTTCTAGGTCTTGCTAAACATCAGCTTTCTCAAATCCAGTAGAAATTCAAAGTCATTTTCAGTTTACTCCTTCCCTACTACCTCTGCATCAGTAGCTGTATCTTATTACCACCTAGTCCAAGATACTAGTTTTATTTTACACTTAGGTTTTCAGCTAAGCACCATCTATTGCTCCTAGGGAAAAAAAAAGCCAACCAAAGACATGCTCATAGGCCTTCTTGAGGCACTCTCTTGCCTGATGTCTACAAAATATGTCAACACTGAGCTCTGTATGTGCTGAGGTCACGGTACCATGCTAAGCCACTTTGCCTCCCCATTTTCCTGGGCTCCTCCATATGCTATCAACATCAGTTGTCTCCCATCTTAGCCCTAGATTGCAAGCTCCTTCTTCCCATTGTAAACTCCTCTTTACAAGTCTGTGCAACAGCTAAAGGGTCTTGGTCTATGAGTCAGTGTCAGCAGCAGCATCAGTAACTAAACCCCCAGGGGGTTCACAGCCTTTGCTACAAATTAATACTTAACTGAAAATTCATACAGACAATTCAGTGTTCACAACAGAAAAGCTATGGTTACGAAAAGGAGCAATCACACCACACCAATCTTATTATGAGTACTGATACGAAGGACAGATGTGTCAGTCTTTGAGTAAAACTTAGAAGGTGCACAGGTCTTTTTCATAGGGATTTATGGAGCTCAATATGTTGTTAACAGTTGTCACAGGGCTTTCATTTCACAGTTTTTAAACCAGCAACATCTCAGTAATCCCATGAGGGAAATAAAATGTCGTATGACCTCGGCACCCAGTGCAAATTTTTAAATGAAGCGTTCCTAAACAACCTCACAAGCCAAAGTTATTCACTCAACTAATCCATGAGAAAATGCAGATGCCAAATCTGTTCTGAACCAATTTGAGCAGTACTCACATAAGTCTACCACCCACATCCTGCTTAGTCAAATCTTCTAAGCTTTCCTCAGCGCTAACTATGGTGGTGTCCAATCTTTTTGAAGATTACTGATGCATGGCTAAATATAGAAAAGACAGTCTAGAAAAAAGAACAGCTGTGAGTTCATGTATCAACAGGGAGACAAACAACTGCCTCTGACTGTGTCTGAAAACAGCAAGCAGTCCCACTGAGAAAGCAGGGCTTCAAACCACTTCAGCAGAAAGACCAGAAATCTTCTGTCCTTTCTAGATCCCTTATTGGGAAGCTATCAGCACACCTAATGATTTGATGAACTTCTACCCATGGCACAGAACCATCCCAAGGTCATGAAATGTGAGAAATAAACCTGCCAAAGAGAACACAGAGAATTTTTCTTTCTCTAGCAACTTTTGAATACCTGGGAAAGCCAAATAAAAAAATTCAGATCAAAACCCCAGTCGCTTCAGATTATTTTTTGGTGAGGTTTCAAGGAGTCAGTAGAGTAACTGAAGCACAGAAATATCTGCCCCTATCAGAGCCACCAGGAACCCAGCATGGATTTGTAGTCTATCATATTTAATGTTGTTGAGTGATCCAAATGAATTAGCATTGATTTTTCTATATATTTGTCCCTCTCCAAGATGTAATCACTTATTAATAATATCAAAACTGCTATTCTAAGAGATATTTTGTCTCCAAATTATTGTTGGTTTGTTATTTTTTAATTTTCATAGTTGTCTCTTTTTTTAAATGCTATTAACAGGGTCGAAGTTTCTGAGAGCACATGTGTACTAAAACTGGCTCAGTACTTCATCCTGTAAGGAATTATACCGTAATCAGATAATCTGTCTCTCCACCTTTTCCCAAATCATGGCTTCATTCTCCAATGTGTAGGATTATTTCTGACAAATAAGTAATAGCTAATTCATACAGAATGGTCTACATGGCACATCAGATCCTTTTTCTACCAACATTTATTTTTTGACCCCTCAGGAACATACTATTTTTTCCATCACCTTCCCTCATATAATGCTATTTTTTTTTTTTGAGGAAAATACTATTACTATTGCAGAGATCTTGTAAAGTCTCATAAAAGCAAGGAAAAATGCAAAGCTTGTGCATTGACACCAGCTGTCAGCTCAGCATTTAGTGAAAATGTTAAGAGACAGAGCCAAGGATAAATTTGAAAGCATAATCTCATATATATCATGATGAATCATATCTTGAAATGTCTTACCTTAACTAGCCTGGAAGGGTGATTGTAAGTGAGTTGTAAGCGAGATGTCTGAGCCATTTTGGAAAGGAACTACATAACATGTGGCAAATTTATGTGCTGGAGGAATAAAAATTTACTAGCAGCTCCTGAAGATGGTGTGAATATGTATTAATTAGCAAAGTTACAGTGACATCATTGGTAAATTTCTTTTTACAGAACTACAGATATAGTAGAGATATAGTACTGTAGGAAGCCATGTAGACATAGGCAAGAAAATCAAATAAAAGCTCAACTGGTGATCAGGATTTCTAGTTGAAGTTCAGAACAGTATTTTGCTTCCTGTAAGGTCCAGAGTGAAATGCTAAAGATACTTTTCTTGGCCATAAATATCTGTAATGCTAGGATAACATCACAAAGGTACTAGGATCTGGCATCATCATAAAGAATAAGATTTCCCTGCAAGATCCAAATGTCATCAAGGTATCCAAATAATATATGATTGAGCCACTTCAGATCTGAATAAAGCATACCCCTTAAACTTAACATCACTGGAGACAGGTACTTGTTCCATTCCCCCTATCCCTTGCATCTGTGTTAAACCTAGTGTCATAAAAGGTTAAAGGAAAAAAAACCAAATCCAAACTTTTTCAAAAAAAACCCCCCAGCCCTGTCTGAGAAGCCTTAGGACAAATGTTACATTACAGATGCACAGCCACATTGCAATTGAGGAAAGGGTAAGTGTGAAAAATAAGCACTGCAAAGTTTCTCTATGTATCTTAAATGCAGCAAAGTTTAAGCTAAAAGATCAGAATTTAAAAACAAAATAAACCGGAGGGTGGATAAGGGTGTTATGATCCGTTTATTAGAGAGATGCCTCCACCCAAATTAGGGTGCAAATAAGACCATAGGCTTAAGTCAATAGTACAGAATTTATTTAGCCATAAGTTTGAGGTAGAAAGAGGCAGAAAGAAATAGAAAAGAAGGAGGGGGAGAGAGGGAGGAAGAGAGAGACAGATTAAGTAGAAAGATACCACCACCCATGGATCCAGCAGAGTCCCATAGTCCTCCTTCACCCTGGTCTTCTCGGTGATGGGTTTCCAAAGGTTTAAAAACTTCCCAAGGTTTCAAAACTTTTCACTACTTACACATTTTAGCAAACAAAGGAGTTAATGCTCACTGGATACACAGTTCTCTGATTCTATTAGTTAAACAATTCCCTTGCTTCTAATGCTAATCAGTCCCATGCTCAGTCTTTGTCTTCTTTTGACTCAGTGGGTTTTTGATTCCGTAGGTTGTGCACCATCTCCCTCTGCCAGAAGCACCTCCACCCAGTGGGAGCTGACCTCAGCACAGTTGCCGAGTTGTCTTCCCTTGGGGATTCTTTGCAGTGATACATTCCTCTCCCCCAGCTTGTTTACCTCGCCTCTAGGCTTGAGATAACACACAGACAACGGTACCACTTTTATCTTATTACAAGTTCCCATCAAGTGCCTTAACAAGTCCAAGTTTCAGGAATCCAAAGGCATATTCAGGCCAGGGGGACACTTTGGTGGTCACAGATGCCATCTGTTCCTTACCTTGGGGTGATCTTTGTTGGACTGGCAAGGTGCTTAGGGGCAGTTGTCCCTCCACACGTTTTGGCACAATTGGGGAATTTTTGTCTGGATTCATTACCCAGGATGTGCTAGCCAGACCTCACCACGCCTGGAGTTAAAGCCATTCTGTGTCTATGTCAGGGCAAAGTCCTTCTGTGGTTTTAACAGTGTTTGAGACAGGCAATTGTGATCTCCTTACAGAGGATTAGAAGTTTTTGGGAATTATTTGCCCCTCATCTGCACTCAGCAGCAGAGACAGCAAACAATTTTGCCTGCAGTGTAAGGGGGAAGGGACACAGAGAAGCCCTATCTGAGAAGCAGTTTTGAAACAGGAACAGAAATGTGTCAGCTTACACAAAGAAATCCTGTGTGACAGATGGAGCAATTGCAGGTGTGAAGTATATTTGAAGTTTGCATTTATTTATTTCTTCATTTTTCTCTACTGTAACTTTGTTGCCAGTAAATAATCAAAAACTTAGCCCTTTGCTTTACTATTTTTTATCTGAATGCATATCTAGCACTCAGTGACTGCGATGATTCTAAAAAAAAAAAAAAATGGGGTGTTTGCACTTCCATGGAGATAACATTTCTAAGCGAAGAAGTCTTCCAGAGAGCTAGGAGCCAAGACAACTTCGGGACTTCCAGGAGTTGGTCTGTTTCTCACCACCTTCCCTTTGTGAGCTGACGTTGTGAAATAGGGGGATGGAAGGAGAGATTTCCCTGGGGTGTATTATCCTGCCCCCGTTGCAGGTGGTAAAAAAGACAAGGCGTGTTTTCAAGAAATCCCATATCATTGCTGAGTGTTATAAACGTCCCCTAGTATTTCTGTGCGTGAGAGGCATCCTGTCCCTATCATTTCTTAGTCCATATGTCACCTTTTCAAATCTTTCTAACTTTGCATCAACAAGCTCATTGACAATTCAGTGCCAAGCCTAAGTAATTTCAGGACTGGTTTATTGTCGAGTTAAGAATGAAATGGCCAGCAAGCAATGACTGCACATCTCAGGTTAGTGCTGCCAGATGCTCCTTTCTCTCAGAGCCCCTTGCTTTGGACAGAACTGCAGGAGCCTGTACTCCCACCTCTGTTTTTTTATCCTCTATGAGGAGGTGATCAGTGCCACAGGATTGCATGGCTCTGGGCCCTCCTCTGTGCAGCAGCAAAAATCAATGTGTTGTGTTCTCCACAGTAATTCGGGAGAATTCAGTGTAAAGACTGTGATTTATTAATAATATATTTATGAGATACTGAGATAGAAAGCCTTTAAAACTCCTGGGAAAAAAAAAGACAACCACATGGGCAGTTCCTTTAAAAGCAGCAAGAATTCACCCTGTTAAACACTGAGCATCCAGAACTTGCTCCTTTCCCTACAAGCTCAGGACAACCAGTACATTGCACAATCAAGTTCTTAAAGATTTAGTTGCCCCAGTTAGGTCAGGAAACTCAGCTCCTAGGCACAGCAGAACCTTGTTGCATAAGGACAAGGACTGACTTATGTGGAGATTAAGGGGTTTTTTCAATTTGGTCTTATGTGTGAGTAGGAACTCCAAGACCTTTGACCCTTGAAGACCTCAGCAAATTAGGCTTCTACTGCAAGGTGCAAGTCTGTAATCATCATTTTTCCTTTCCCTAAGAACCAAGTGACAGGTACCTCTAGAAAAAAAAGGGGGGGAAATCTGCTGTTATTTAGGAAGTGAACAGCTCAAACAATCCTCCCCGTGGGGAGAGGGGATAAGAGCAAGAACAAACTTACAATAAGTCTTAGTTCAGTGTTAGTAAACAGAGTACAGTCAACCTACTTCTGGTATTACAGCCTGACTGCAGGAAATAGGCTAGGGTAGGGTACAGTAGGATCATTTTCAGTTGAGAAAACAGATAAGTAACTTCTCTTCCAAAGTCTTAACATGAACCGAAACTAGGGAGAGTCTATTAGAAAGCGCATTCAAGTTCAAAAAATACAGGATGAGTAATTTGTCTCAACTACACATACCTGAAAAATCTTCTTCAGGTTCACAGATAAATCTAAGATCCTCTCCATTCAAGAATATTAATTACACAGCACATCTACGTGCCATATTATAAAACTATTTTTAAAATAGTGAGGATCTTAGTTCAATATTAAAGGTTAAATTTACAGTTTCAGAACTGAAAGATAGCCATAAGGTTTAAATAAGAATACCAATATAATATTAAGTGTTTTTAATTAGAGAGAAGAGTTAGTTTTAAAAACTGATTAACAGTTGTTAAGTGAACTGTCAAATTAACTGATAAAATTTAAAAACTTAGCATAACTTTGATATTTTTGTTTTTAATGCTTTCTTCCATGACTAAACCAATTCTTTCTGCTTTGCCTTATCCATCTGGGCGCCTGCTGGGAAATGTCATTAATGTTTCAGACCCCACTGAGTGGCAATAGTGCTACTTGCTGAACAGAGATAATTGAAACAGGGACAGGTATTTCTGAAAGTATTTCCAGAATTCCTTAGAGACAGACATATGAATCTGATAAATATTATTTAGCTTCCTGCAGAAACTGCTGCAGTAAGAGGGCAGATACCAGTGCTGCTGCTGATTTGCTTCTCAAGTGCAACGCAATATTTTGGTCTGGTTTCTACCAGGTTTGCAAGGCTCAGACAAAGGCCAAAGCTTCTTTGAAAGACACTCAACCACTTGGAGAAGGAAAGCAATTTTATAGATAAAAAAATGTATATTACTTATTCAGCTGCTCCATCTTTCTGAAGAAATTGTCCCTGGTCCCATGGATGTGTACGAGCTCTCTGGTGAAACCATCTCCTGGCCAGCATCTCTGGGTGCCATAACTCCGTAACTGGTGTCTGAAAGACAGTGGTTTGGGAGAACACTGACACAGAGTCAGTCACCAGAGTGGCTGGCAGGGCTGTGCTCACCATCTGTTTGCCTCTGCAAGCACAGACCTCATCTCACCACGGCCAGCAAACACCAACTGCTCTAGGTGGGCTGTGGTGTGACTTCAGAGCACGTGAGGTGCTTTAGGTAACTGGCAGGCACACAATCTTCTCCTGCAGCAAATGTGGGATGTGCCCCCGTGTCCAAAAGAAGTGAGTTCGCAAGAGTAAGAGCATGAATACTGCTTATCACACAGGTCCTGCCCACCTGTCAATGCCACAAAGGTAACAGGAAGGTCTTGAAAAGAGTGCAAATGGAAGAGACATCTATGGAGATGAGAGTATTTTCTATCAAGTGTCTACTTAGATAGCCAGCACTTGCCATTTTCACAATGCTCTGAACAATCAGGAAAAGCAAGTGGGAGAGCCCTGGAGACTGAAGGAAGCCCCTATACACACTGCAGTGCACATGCTTCCCCTTGGGAGACAGATCTTGAGAACAGCCAACGCACCCAGCTGTGGCCACCAGGCCTTTATGGCAGACCCTTCTCAACAGGAGGCCCCTTCTGAGGGATGTAGATACACCAATAGGTGCAAACAAGCTTCCATCTGCAGAGCCCTAGCTCCATCTGCCTTGTTTATCAGGGACTATATTCCTCTTTTGTGGATGTACAGCATCATCCTCACTGTGTGAATCATTATAAGCTGCAAATGATTTGCAAAGTATGAGCACACATGTACTCCAACCACGTAGTACAGCAAAGAGAAATAACTTTTATGTGACTAAGCAGACATTGGCTAAAGGGGTGAGAAAGTCTGTAGTACCACACACAGTGGCTGGAGACTGCTGCTGCCTGCCTGTCTCGTGACAGCACTGCTGAGAGGTTTGCTCAGAAAGCCCCAGCCGAAAGGATGTTATTTTACACTGCAGGTGGTTTCCAAATGACTAACTCCAACACTGGAAACAGCTCGAGCACGGCAGCACAGAGCTGTGAAGCCTGGTTTGTCCTGTTTCACAGCAGCTTCCTGCATAAACAAGCTCTTTCTTTCACACATCTTTTTACTCTTTCCAAATCCCATCTCATTGCAATGCAAAGGAGGCTGAGTTCTGGATATTTGTTTTTTCCCAAAACTGTTCTCATTTCTCCGTAGGTATTTCCACCGAAAGTATCCCAGCCGGGTGTAGTGACAGCATCTGAAATGTGATAAGACATCAGAGACATGAAGGAGATCGGCACTTAGCCTGCTTGGAGGGGGCGGAGGAGGGGGTGGTTTACCTCTTCCCTGACTTCGTGTTGCTGAGCCAAGTGAGATTTCTCCCTACAGCCTTGGACTGTTTGAGGCTGGGGCACCCCGCTGAGGGCTCTGGCTGGGGCTGGGCACCCATGAGTGCCAGCCAGGGCACCTCCAGCCCTCTGAAAGCCATGGCCATCCCCAGTGTGTGGCATGGAGGCAGAGACTGAGAGCTGCTCCCAAGACTTCCAGCTCCTCTCCTCCTGCCAGTGGCTTGAAAGGCCACCACTCTTCCCAGGGAAGTGACCCAACCTATAATCATGGTGCAGGGTCAAGCAGCTGGAAGGGTGTCAGGGAGGGAAATGTCTTCAGCAGTGGAGATGAATAGATGGTGGATCCTTTAAATTTAATTCTGAGTCTTGAAGATGTCAAAGAATTACAGTACTTAACTTATCCAAAGAAGCAGTGTACAGCCTTTGGAAAACACAAAAGCTACTGAAATGCTTCACTGGATTTCCCTTGGATTGGGTTACCAAACCTGACATTACTCTGACTAATTCCACTTTTTTCTCCCCTTCATACCCTCAAATACAGCTAATTTTAGCAAGAAAGTAATGTTCCTTAGACTCAGCAAGGCACTCTGAAGTTTTTTCTACAATTATTCCATTTGCACACTGTCAGTCCCAAAGAAAAGCACAGCTCTGCAGACCCAAATACAATATGACACAATCTGCTCCTGGGTTTCCACTTAGAACAGCTGTATCCCACTGCTGATCCACAGTGTCAGTGGACTCCATCACCTCAGCAGCCTGAAGTTCACTTTGCAACCTGAATGTGAGTTAAGCTCACTTAACAGACACAGAAATCAGGATGAATTTCTCAGCAACAAATAGGATGCTTGCATTTCCATAGTGAATTACTTTGGAATTATTATCCCATCATGGTAACCACATCTTAAAAGAATCACCTTGCTATCATAGTAGCTTTAATAACTGTACAGAGCTAAGTAAAAGTGTAGAGTTACCTACTGCGTGGGCTGGGTGGAAAGAGTCAGTCAAATTTTGCTCAAAATAGATGTGCATTATTTCCACTTATTTGCACTTTTCTTTGGCTGCATCAGTGAAAAGCAAAACTGAGGAGTGTCCACAACAAAAACAAAATTTAAGAAAACCAAGTAAACCCACCCACCAAAAATGGTCTTTTTGATTTGAATTCCCAGGCACCATTTTAAAATTAAACACTTAATTATGAGTCATAGTTGAAAGTTTGTTATGTATTTTCAGTCCCATATAGCTACGCATGTGATGTTATCCCTAGACAAAAAAATAAAAGGTTAAACTATGACATTACAAAAAATTGACACATTATTTCACTGCCACTATTGGCAGATCACAAAATAATGAAATTTATCAAAACAAAGTACAAGTGAAAGTACCAAATAGAGGAAAAAACCCAAACAACACACTTCTGGGCTTTGAAATTAAAAATTTAGAAACTTTGTCCCACCACAAATTTTTTGAATGGTGACATTTTGAAAATCCTGGATTTTGTTCTAAGGCCAAACCAAAAATTAATTTCGATATGTGCAGATTTTGAAAGTTGATAACAAGGTGGTTTCCCTGAAAGCAGTAGCTTCTCCTGCAACACCAGTGTGAACTGATGTGAGGTTCCCAGGCAGGTTTTACAGGTCAATAGGAGAAAGGCAGGTTTTAATCAAGATGACTTCTCCAACCTAAAGAGAAATTTTGAGACTTTTTTGGCAGACTTCAGACAGACAATCAAGCGGGGGGGATCCATATTCTTTTTCAGTGACATAATTTGCACTTGTCTTGCAAGGCTGAAATTATTTCACATCTTATGAGAGGCATTGCCCACACAGAGAAGCCAAAAAAACTTATTATCTACAGGCAAAATAATCTGAGAGAGCAGAAGGTAAGGGAATAAGCTAGAGATTTCTGTAGTGTCCCTAGAGGAAGTGAATTCAAGGGCATGCAGAACATTGTGAAATACATTTGAATAATGCCTTTGAAATAGGAAGAATGGGAAGACATGAAAAGTGATACAGGAACTGCTAATTTACATCTCTCCACTCACTGTCTGCGCAGGCAGCACACCATTGCCCTGAAACTTTCAAGCTTTTGTGCCTGTCACCCAATTCTGAGAAGGCACCAGAACAACGCCCTGGGGCTAATGGCTCACGACAGGGAGCAGCAGCTCAGTCACTCTCCAAATTGGGCCAGTTACTGCATGGTGGCTGAAAGTGTCTCAGGTCAGGTGGAGCTCCTGCCTTCAGGTCTCATCCTCAAGGAGCGCTAGGGAGTCAAAGTTGATCGATCTGAATGAAAAGAGAAGAAAGTAAAAACACTGGCATCTTCTATTTACCAGCCATATCCAGTGAATGCACTCTCTTCCAGTGTAGGAAGGATCAGCTTATCTATTTCAACCTTTTATCTGAACATATGATGGAACCTGACCAGAGTAAACCTTGCTCAGCTATAAGGCTCATTGGTGAGATTTCGTGAGATGACTCTTCCCTCACATATAAAAACAGCACAAAACATAATTTTCTTTTCCTTTTATTTCTTTTTTTTTTTTAATAAGCCAGTTTAGGAAGGCAAAGCAATTCACCAACAGGCCAGATGAAAGTCAAGGCCAGGGTAAGTGAAGTATGAAAGCTGTTTGTTTGAGACAGGAAAGGACAAAAGAGGTCCTCTATTGTTTGCTGCCTCCAAATTTTTGCTTAGGTATCTGATCAAACCTCACCCCTAAGAGCAGCATCAAAATAAAGACTGCAGGCATTCCTTACATCCTTGCTTCTGTTTGGATATTACCGCAAAGAAAGGGCCTTGTGCACCTTTGTCATCTGGGGTCAGATTCATCAGGGGTAGGGTGGAAGCACGAAGTTACCTGTGGAGGAGACACCCTGTGACCCCTGAGAGCCCTGATCCAGCCAGCTGTTCCAGCTCCACTCGTTCTTGCCATCCTTCCTAACACAAAGCTTGGGAATTTAACTGGGCTTAGCACGAGGTTAATGATAGAATTGCACCTGTTTACACACAAGCAAGGGCCAGTCATAATCTGGTCTGCATGGATAAGTGGTTTACAGGGAAGAACAGAAAGCTCTAAACCACAGAAAATAAGAAATTGAAACCAAGCACGGTACAAAGTTGTTTTGGTTTAGATCAAATGACACATACACAATTTTTGAACCACAGAATTTATGTGCTTTCCTAGTGATTAATATTTAAAAAGATTGTTTGGCACTGGACACTCAGTACATGTCTTGCAAGGACTTGGCACAGAGAAGAGGTAAGTAATCAGAAATGTGCCAAAGACTTGTCAAGGAAAAACTTACACTCAATACTAATCAAGCTCAACTCTGTGCCAGTCCTCCCACTCATCCTTTCATAGGAGAAAGTCTTTCAGCATGAGCCTGCCCATGCTGCTTCAGAGACAGCCAACACCTTTCACAGTCAGCTGACAAAAATGAAAGTTTGGGAGGCTGAAAACAACAAAAAAATACAACTCACCTTCTGCTCTGCAGCAAGGATCACTGCTGGGCGCAGAGTCCTGCCTGTTCTGCTCAGGAGACTTCCAAGAGTAAAAGACTTAATTTGCATGTCTGCAGCACTAAGAAATAAATTTCATCGTGCCCCTCATCCAGCATGTTTCAGTCCCCACTGCCGTTGCCGTGGCAGCTTGACAGCAGCCACCATATTTTTCTGCTACAAAAAAATTCATGCTAGAGGCTGTATCAGAGACACCAAACTCATTAAGAGTTGTCCCTGTCTGGATGAGAGATGCAATTGCAGAGCAAAGTCATCTCTTCACTTGGCACCTCTGGCACTCGGAGTGCTAAAGGGCTCCCCCAGGATACAGCCCATGCCCAGCAATGGTGTGGGGCAGGGACACGCAGGAGGGGTTTGTCTGGAGGGGGGCAGGGACACGCAGATGGGATTTGTCTGGAATGGGGCAGGGACTCACAGGCGGCGTTTGTCCAGTGTGGGGCCCGGACACATAGATGGATTTTGTCCACTGTGGGGCAGGGACTCGCAGGCAGGCTTTTTCTGGAGTGGGGCAGGGACACACAGACAGGTTTTGTCTGGCATACTGGGGCAAGTTGGTGTGCTCAAGCTGCATTTTCCTACTCTTTTTAGAGGAAAACCTCGCACAGGACAGCCACAGACACCACCTCCCGGAGCCAGGGTTCTCCTTGATCGCAGGGAGGCGAGCACCAGCTGAGCTTATGCACACCCCTCTGCCTGCGCTGCGCTTCCAAATGGTGCTCCTCACCTCCCATCATAGGGAACATCTACTCTTCTCTCCCACCTCCCCTCACAGGGTCTGAGGGTGCCATTCCAATATTAATGACCACGGCTCATTAAAGCCCTGCAAAGCCCAGCGTGCTCGTGTTGCAGGATGGAGATGGAGAGGTTAATTATCATCCTGGGGTGGTGGGAGGTCCCAGTTGGAGCCACCAGTGTTGTTAGCACTCCCATCACTAATTTACTTGGCAACAACCTTCTGAATGACTTGCATCCAGGATTTAAAACAGGGAGGGCTATTCACACCACTTAATGTTTTGCACCTGAATTAGAAAATGTGTTCCCCAAAGTGCCTAAGTTAAGTAAGTGCTTTGAAACATCCCTTGAATAATATTTCTGTCTCCAATGGCTATAGAGAGACCCCAGAGACACAAGTGTCTGTCTGATTATAGGAAGTTATAGTTAGCTGGTGTGTACCTCTGTTTCCTGTACAGTTTATGTACCCTGATTTTATTGAGGCTTAAAAATAGAATGCATCAAAAATCTTCTGAGAATCTAAACCAACTTACCCAATTTGCAACTGCCTATGCACAGAAAGTTTCACCAACTTCAAAATGTTTGTTAATATCACTGTACCCACAGAGGATACACATTTAAGCAACTGCAGAGTCAGAACTGCATTTGGCTGAGAATCTGAACCAAACCCTCTCATAATTTTTTGCCATTTATAAAAGTAAATATATTTAACACTACATGGAGATAAGAGCTTTTCCAATAAAAAAAAAAAAAAAANACCCACAAACAAAAGAAGAAAGCAGCAGTTGGTTTCTCCCAAAGACATGCAATCTCCTACCTGCCACAGTTAAAGAGTATTCCAGAGCTGCACACATCACTATTAATATTATCAAGGATACTGCATGAAAAGTGAATGCTAAGGAAGCCAGGGCTACAGTGGCACCTGTGCCACTGAAACACAGGAGAAAAGACAGGCACAACTTGCGTCACTCTGGCAAACAGCATTAGAAAAAGGCAATTAATCTCGCAGCTTCCAAAGCACATTGCAAACATTACAAGAGAAAATATATATACATAGTGAGGGCACTCATTTTCTTTTTTTTTTCCCAATCCCTTTTCTTTCTCTCTCTAACCAACATTTTGAAATGCTAAAAAAATAACACTTACACGTCATTTCCACAGCGTTGATTTCCTGGCAGGGAAAGTTGATCAGCAAACATGATCACCACAGTGCCAATCATGAGTCCAAAGTCAATTATTTTTCCAAACTGACTAAGGCAAGTCCCTTGTCCCTCTCAGTGACAGATAACATACACGTGTACAACCAGGAGGCACCCAAGGGGATGGGGGTAGAGGGGGAGATGTGGGATAGGAAGGGGCCGAAGCAGTGGAGACACATACACTATTTGCTTTAGAAAATAGCTCAGAAGCAGCTCAGAAACAATAGAAATCTTCTGTCTCTAATCTGCAGCTTGAAAAATATTAAGGTTGGAAAAAACCCTCTGACGGAGCAGCTAATATTTAAATGCTGCTGTTGTTTGGGGACATTAGCAGGAAAAGGAAAAGTAGCCACTGTTTCTGGCATATCTGATTTTCTCTCTCCCCCGTCTCTCAGCAAGGGTTCACACACATCCTCAGAAGTCCTGCACACCGGAGTGACCCATGCTGCTTCTCTTGCTGAAGTTGGCAGTAGGGAAACATCACTGTTCTTCAGAAAGCATTTCAGGATCCCTTGTTCCCAGGACTGGCAAGGCTGAGACCAGATCATGGAGCTCCAGTGATGCTGCTTTGCTTTCTCTGCCTGATGGATGCAGAAAACGGGGTCAGGCTGCTGCAACAAAAGGAGCCCTGGATCCCAGCTTGTAGTGCTACACTACTTGGTCCCTCCTTTTGCTCCAGCAAGGAAATTTTGCAGGGTGCAACATCATATTGAAAACTGTTTCCTTCCTCATTGCTAGATAAATAGGCCAGTGTATGGCCATGAGGAAACAGTCCTCTCGTGGTGGTGGCTTCAGGTGTAAACTGTGACCTCAGACAAAGCAAAGACAGAGCAGTAGAGAAAAAACTTTTCATTACATCTTTAATTTCAGTGTAACTTTCAGCCTATTATCTGAACAATAATTTCTGTCAGTTTTAGATTCTCACTGCTTTTTCCCCCTAAAATAAAAATCTTTGCAAATTATTGTTGTTGTTACATTAATCACACTTTCTACAGCAGGACCTATGGCATCGAGGATTAATGAGCAGATAACCAAGCATTAATACAGATAAATGAGATCTACCTACCTCTGCTTCAAGCACTTACCCCCACGTGCTGAACACTGGAGCAAACAGATCAGATAATGTATATTTCTGTTCATCCCTAGGGCACCAACCTAAAAGCCAACCCTACCTAATACCCTCGAAGTATCGGGACCCCAGGGAATCTACAGTCCAGATAGGCAAGACAGAAACAGGAGAGTGAGAGTGGTGAGGCACTTGAGTGGAGTGTGGTAGGTGCAGGAAGGGAAAGGTGTCTCAGTTGGGAGAATGGGATGATCAAGAAGATAACTGAAAACACTAAGAAAACAAAAAGGCACTGATAGGGACAGCATGAAGTGGAGGCAGTTGGAAGGGCAATGAGGGTAGGTGACACAGCTTCTCACACAGAAGAGCCAACACATCCATAAGGGGCAGAAGCAGCCCAGTCACAGCTGCACAACCCCCTTTGACTCCTCTCTCTTCCCTGGCCCAAGAGCCCCCGGGGCTGTCCCCGACAGCTGGGCACCCAGAGGCTTGGGTGGCACTGTGCCAGCAAAGTGACACTCCAGAAAGGGGTCAGTAGGGAACCTTGTCCTGGATCTCATGGCTAAAAGTGGCATTTGGAGCAGCTGTGCTCAGCCCATTCTTGAGAGACAGAACCAAGGGTCACCCAGTTATCCCTGCACAGACCCAACCAACCCACCTCTGATTACCATTCAGATGGGCACTCAGACTGGCTATGAAGATATCAAGGGATGGCAAATCCATCATTCCTTTCGTTCATTGATTCCTCTAGTTAATCCTCTTTACTGAGAAAAAAAACTGGGCTTCACATCTGAGTCCCTTATAATCTGTCACCCTCAAAATATGAAACTATAGTCCTGGAAGCCTGATGTTCAAGATAATTATGTGTAAAAGTCTCTCAAAAAATATATTCTCTTGGACAAACAGCAAGTGGTTTGACATCTGACCAACCAGCCACATCTGCACGGACGCATTCATTTGAATTATATGGGCATATTCTTTTGGATCAACTCGTCTGCCAACATTGTGCACCCGTATTATATACCTCACATTCAAAACAGTGCTGTCTCATCACAGAACTTTGCAGGGCAAGAAGGAGGAGCCAGGACTGCCCAGAAAAATATATGTCTTCACACACAAACGGGCAAGAGGTTTCATTCAAGTATGTGCTTTGTAGGAATTCCAAGAGAAAAAGAAAGTGGTGTGTTTTTCATGTAGACTCAAAGACGTCATTTTCTGCCCAGTTGCCTTATTTCATGGAATGTCAAGTAAATCTGCCCATTTGGTAGACATACTCAGGCAAAAAAACCCAGTATGTGAACAGAAAAGGACTGCTTATTTTGCTTTAAAGTATCATAAATCAAATTCGTCCTTACACAAAAACTGGTACAACAAAGCTTGTGGAGTGTGAGCCAGCAGGAATTTCAAAGAAATAACCGTATTTTAAAAGTCAGCCACAGCATCTGAACACAATAGCAATGAAAACTTATGCAGAAATAACTGCCCAAAGAGAGAAAAATGCACCTGGTGTTAACAGGCTAGTAAAGATACCTTAGAGATTCAAAGGTTAATGGAGGTTTTTAAAACATTAATGCTTTAATTTCAATTATTTTAAGAATAACCATATACTTAATGCTTTGCTGAGACTCCTTGGGCTTTGCTTTTCAATAACCTTGAGATCCCAGCAAGGGCAGTTCACCACTTGGTATAAGTAGATAGTAGTTTAATATGACCATAGGACAGCTATTTTTTCCGTAATTATCTGAAAGGTTTTTATCCACTTCCAATCAAAACCTTCTTCCCACTGAAACATTTAATTTGACTAAGTTGAACTTTAAAATTCCCTTGCAGCCATCAGGCTTCGGGTCTTTCTTAATATCACTAACAATAACAAAATAAAATTCATTCTATGGCAACACTTTAACCTTTCAGAAGAGTTTTTTTCTCTTCCCAGTACTGAAGGGAGGTTCAGAATTAAGCTATCAGCAAAACATTCCATAAGGGAGATGAGAGACCAGACATGAACTGCAGACCAGAGCAAGCAGAATATATATGCAGCTAGGGAAAAAAAGTACAATGTGTGTGTTTTTCAAATGTATTTCATTGGAGGGAGTTTATAGGAAGGATTAATGATAGCCAGAACTCAAATCTTATCTCTCTAAAGGGCAGTGAGTCTTTTGCAGAGAAAAAGAAATGCTTTCAGCTTAATTGTGGAGTTAAGTAAATAACTATATTTTTGACTAGGCAGAAGAGCAAAGATTTGCAAGAATTTGAATTGTATTTGAAATTATCTGTGACTTTAAATTAAGATGTCTCTAGAAATAATGCTGGGTATTATCTTTCACATAGAATTGAAAGTGAAATTGGCTTCTCTGCACAGAAGGTCCCCTCCACAGTACAATAAATTGTATTAATCCATTAGCAGAAATGTCAAGCTCAACTGATAATTATCAACTGGCTTTGTAAAACCACCAGCCATTCCTCATTAAATTTATGTAAGAGATCTGACTGGAGAAGTCCATTCTGAGATATCTGATGGTCTTTTACCTAGTGTAACAACCTTCTTGCAGCACAAGACTGACTTTGCTGCAAAATGGACCATGACTTCCAGGCTGCAGGGTTTCACATTGGGCAGAGCGGGTTCAGAGCATCCTGCCAGTATGAGCAGAACTGCACTACACCCTGCCAGGGAAGAGGGATGGACAAGTTCACTCCTACTACAGAAAGTCTAGGGTGGAAGATGGGTCTGTAAGCCTGGCAGAGAGATGTGAGAGCTGGGGCTTGTAGGTCACAGGGGAGCACTGGAGTTAGGTGTCCATATGGATGACAGCACCAGTAACAGGACCCCTGGCACACCCACAGGCCCTGTCCACAGCAGCAGCATCAGGAGCTGCCCAGCTGGGTCAGACTCATCTCCTTTCTGCTGCAGCAGACAGTCTGCATCTGCAGGATTGGGTTCAAGGCACCTGAGGGAAGTTCCTGGCTCTGTTGAACACAGCGGTGGATTTTCCAACTGCTCCAGCAGTGCTGGTGTTTAGAAAAAGGGCTGTAAAAAACATCATTGGCTTGCTGCTGAGAAGGATGAGCAAGGAAGGTTGTTTTGGTTTACTCCAACCCACTCTGCTTTATTCCTAATAGCTAGATTTATGCAAACAATGCAGAGAAATGTATATCGAAAATCTCAGCTGAAGGGTTATTTTTTAAATCAAATGTCATCAAGACAAAATTTTGCCAGTTCTGCTGAAGAAAAAAAAAAAACAGAAAACCAGAAAGTCTGTTTTAATTTTAGAAAATCCTAACACTCATTTTACCATAAAGATTATGGAGATACCCAGAGAGATTCTGGGGGTTTGCACATTAGGGTGACACTATTTATGGTACAGTCTTGGTGAACACAAGGAGGGAGAAACATAAAGGCTTAATCTGTTCCCCCTGGAAACCAGAGCGGTGCCCTGATGAGGCAGGACTGGGCTGCCTGCTCTGTAGCAGCATGTATAATGGATGAGACTTGCAGGAGGTGGGTGTTCAGGTGCCAAAAACTGATGCACACAGAACTGTTAGTCACTTCTGAAAAGTCTTTGGCAGGATCCCTAACTACATGGAACCAATCCATAGCTATACAGCTCACAAGTGGGATGCTACAGACTTAATGGTCTGTTCTGAAGCAGATATATGGTTTGTTTTTGTTGAGTTATTGAGTTTGTTGATGGCTTCTTGGAGCAGAATGGGATTGAATGAAAAAGGGAAGGTGATTCACAGAAAAATGGCTCAGCTGACCAAAATACACCTTCTACTCTGTGTCACTGGCTGTCACTGTCAGCTCCAACTACAGACAGCTTGGAAAGATTTTTTCCTTCCTTTCTTTTTATCTCTCACCTCACAGCAGCACGAATGTGTCCTTCTTCATGATGACTGATGAAGGCCTGAAAGCATTTTAGGAACAACAGGGTAAGAAGAGAGGATGAGGAACAAGCCTGGTCCTAGTCCTGCCAGAGCAGTTCAGGGTGAGAACTATGGGGATACATCACACCAGAAGGGAAGAGGTGGCAGCACCAAGCCTTTAACCAATTGGTTCTTTGTCAGCAGAAGACGCTGGTCACCAGAATGAAAGGGGTAAGAAATGAATGAGGTTTGAAATGGGAATGGCTAATTTCCTTCTCAATCACAGTTTATTTACTCTCAAGTCAACAACTTAGTAGTTGTAGTCAATGCCACCTCCTTTCTTTTACATGATTACCCAAAAGGATTAAAAAACAGTTGTTTTTACTGCCACTTACTTTTAGAGCCATTCATGAGACTGAGCTTCAAAACAACAACAAAACAAAAAAAGATGCCAAACATATCAGGCAGCAGAGAGCAAAGATGCACACAACAGCTCCTCAAGCACTGAGCATTTCGGCTGCATTAAACAAGACACCCTACTGGCATTCAGGCCAGAGGGACTGTGGCAATAACAGCACCTCAGAACTGAGACACGGCCATGTGCCATGGCAGACACCTCCCTGAGCCCAGAGGAGGCACTGCAGGCACACTGATAGGGACACACAAAGCAGAAAGGCAAGAACTGCAGCACGGATTTTCTCTCTGTGTGGAGCTAGCAAGGGCTGCATGGGATGGGCAGAAAGCTGCCCGTGAGAGCAGTGAGGGGCCTCCCCTGAGCTGACATAGTGCCCCACTGTACGCTGCAGAGAAAGGCAGAGGAAGAGCTTGGAACTTTTGCAGTCAGCCTTTTCAGTGGAAACACATCTCCCCTTGAGACGACACTGCAGTGCCTTCATCCACCTCTGACATGTCCAGCTGCAAATTTTAGTAGCCCACATACCTAAATTCTTCAGCTGGGTCTCAACCCGTGCAACTCCTCTAGCATACACTAAGACTTCTAATCTTCCAACTCTTTAGTGAATCTGAGCAAAACAAAAAGCTTGACATGCCACAGAGAGCAGGGGCAAAGAGGCAAGTTGTAAAAATATCCATGAGGAAGATATAAGGGGGAATGGCTTTAGACTGAGAGAGAGTAGGTTTAGATTAGATACTAGCAAGAAGTTCTTTACTGTGAGGTGAGGCACTGGCACACGTTGCCCAGAGAAGCTGTGGATGCCCCATCCCTGGAAGAGTTCAAGGCCAAGATGGATGGGGCTCTCAGCAACCTGGTCTAATGGAAGGTGTCCCTGCCCACAGCAGGGGGGTTGGAACGAGAACATCTTTAAGATCCCTTCCAACCCAAACCATTCTGTGATTCTATGATATCCTAAATCCTTGCTTTTTGTTCATCATGGACTTCACAGCGCCATTTAGGAACCTGTTCATCCAAGCAAAACATTTTTCTAGAGAAGTAGTCCAAAACTAAGTTTAGCAACTCTACACATGTACCTGAACATGGACAGATAAAGCCATTCCATTGCAGCACACAAAATGTACTGTGTTGGCATGGCTGGTTAGCCATCAACACAAAAATCGATTCAGCCAAAATCTGACAAAAGCCCCAGCCTGTTCATTTGGTTCCCACTTATCACAAGTAAAGGAGATCCAAGGAGATTTTCAAGAAACAGCCATGAACAGTGCACTGACACTAAGATATGATGTTAAAAAACTACAGAAGGGCTCTGGTCAAACATCCCCACAGGTCCCTCCTCCCTTATCCCAGGGTGAATTCGGCAGTGACATGATCAGCTCCTGGTCCTCTAATGGTGCAGGTCTGTCAGACTTCACATACCTTTCATGATCTGTGCGTTTGACAGGCGTGTCACCTCTCTGCAAGGCTCAGATACAATCTCAGGCACTGACAAGGGAATGAAAACCATTTGGCTTAGGTACCAAATTGCCAGTCAGGAGAACAGGACGTTAGTATTTGCCTCTTCCCCAGGCAGCTTTTGACATTTTGCAATTTGCAAGCATTACCAGAGGGCTTTTCACACCTGCCTGGGAACAGAAGTCAGGGCTTCATCATGGCAGGTCGAATCTAACACTCTCTGTCACAATGACTTTCAGAGCAAAAGTATCTGGCTCTGCTATATAAAATCAACTCTTCACCCATAGCCTGCTTGACAAATCAAGAGAAATCAGGCCAATATCAAATTCTCTTTTAAAAGTCCTCTGGAACTCACCAGTACAGCAAGTAATAGGTCAACCTGTCTTCGGGTAACTTATTCCTGGTCTTCAAAATAGAGATAATCCACTTTTAAGTAGCACTTACTGGAAGGCTGGATACCTCAGCTTAAAACAAAACAAAACCCTTAAACTCAAGTATTTACAAGCAGACTAAGCACCTCTTACATCCAAACAACACCAGTAAGTTCACCAGCTTAACAATTACAAATCACTGATTTAAATCCCAATGCTATGCAAATAGCATACATTCAGAGCCTTAACACCAAATTAATTTTATCAGCCTAAATCCATGCATCCCATTCCTATTTTCATCAAGACACTTGGCACAGACCAATAAACTGGAAAGGCCAAGATGCAAGGAGAGAAGGGATGGATAAGCATTACCTGGCTTGCTCAAAGCACATCAGCCGCTGAGATTGGGGCACAGCAAGCAGCTAAACCTGGAAGCAACTCAGCTGTATAAAGACATTCAGTGAGGCTCACAGTTTTCTACCTGCACTAAAGTACAAGGGTTTATCACCTGATGTTCATTGATCTGTGCAAATTACTTGCCAAATGTAAACTAACTCGGGCATAATTTGCATAATCAGCAACATGAAACTGACGGTAATATAGCACTTGTGTATTTGTGCCTCCCAGGAGTCAAAGAAGTGCTAATATCAGTGTGTAACCCTGTCCACTATAGGAACTCACCCAGGAGACAGCTCCAAAATTGTTTGTTTTCTGCATGAGACATGTTATGTGCTCATCACAGATGTGGGGGGGGCCTGCAGCCATATCCCCCCGCCTTGGAACTACTGAGCTCAGGTCAAAACAGCAGTAAAAATGCAGCCTGGCATGGCCATGCATAGCCCAGGATAAGCATGTGCTGGCTGAAGCCTGCAGAGCATCTTCGTTCTTCCAGGCCACTGCTGGCAAAGCCAAGTGAAGAACAGTGCAAACCTGTGCACAGTGCCAGCATCCAGGTCTGTAGCATGATTCCAGTGTGTTTTAGTTAAAATGTGTTAGATAAAATGATCATTTGGCTCTTTTCAACTAAATTCAGTCATCAAACCGCAGCAGAGGCTAGTGCCCCACCTAAATACCTGTCAGTCAAAAACAAACGTAACTTGCATCTTTTTGTTGATGTCTGCATGAGGGCATTTAATTACTTCACAAACCTGAGTGTGAAAAGGATTGATACTCCCATTTTCACCAATTACTCATAAATCTGTTGGTCCACATTACAAACATTTTTGAAGAGTATGTTATGGATCTTAACAATATTTTTCCACTCTCCTGAAAGACTTTAAGAAGGTTTTTCCCACCCATGAGCAAAGACCACTATGGAGAAAATGTCTGTGTGAATCCACCAAAACCAGCACTGTGGAATATGTTCTCTCTTCTGACATGGAACAAAATTATTTTATAAACTGTCTGTGAGAAGCTATTCTGGGGGGAAAAAAGGGAAACATTCTTCATTCCCACATAGCAGAGGGGAAAACTCTCTGTCTCCATCTCCATGGGATTGCCCAGGTCTAAACCATTGTTCTGAGGAGTTCCAGGCCCTGTGCTCTGGGGCTGGGCTCCTCAGTCCCAAAGGGATAATGCAAGTACCTGGCCCCTCATCCATCAGGGGAGTTCTGAAAACACCAAGGATCCAGGCATAGTGTGCAGATCTACTACGTAAGTGCAAATCACCTTGCTGGAGCTAAAAAACCACGAGAAAGGACCTCAAAAATTACTGGAGCTATGAAAAAAAAAAAACAAAAACATTCCTTGCAGTGAAATGCATCTTTATCTGTTCAGTTCATCCAAGAGAAGGTTGAAAGGCAGCTTGATCACAATTTATAAGGGGCTGCACCAAGACACAGATGGATGTCTTGTCTCTTTCTCTCCCAGCTATTAAGGAGCCAACACTGAAAAGTCAAAGCTAGACAGATTCAGATTAGAAATTATGTGTGATTTTTTATCTGAGCAGGTAATTAATCATTGAAACAGCTTACTCAGGGATGTGGAGTATTGCAGTCTGCATCACTTGCAGTCTTTGAATAGACGCTGGATTTTTTTAGAAGAAGATGTGCCAGGTCCCAAACAAGAGTTAGAGGCCCAGTGCAGGATTGTAGGCCAAGACCTTTTGCTCTGCTCCTACTTCATCACACAGGTTTACTAGCCATAACTCACTATCCAGGCTTAAAAATCTCTGGAGGGCATTTGTATCATCTAACCTCAGATATGCCCAACCTCTCTCTGCAGCTGGAGGCAGTAAGTCTTCTCCAGAGGGTAACATGCAGCAGGGTCCAAACTTGCATGCTCGGAACAGCCACTTTGCACAGCTGAGGTCATTCGTAACTGAGTTTAAACTCCAGCAAACTGAAGGTAAGCTCATAGAAAAACAGCAAGCCACCCACACCTCACAGCCTTCCTCTCCTGCACCACTCCCTCCTTGGAGGTGCAGGGAGGCACCGGAGGGAGGGGAGGCACTGAGACAGTGCAGAGGCAGCATCCCTCTCCTGCTCTCCCTCCAGGCTTGTGCTGCTCTCACAGCACCAGAGAGTCACCACACAAGTCCTCCTGAAGCTGCACTCTGCTCCTCGCCCGGCTTTGGGCCAGTTCCCCTCACCAGAAGGGAAGCACATCCACGGCTGCCTCGTGAATCGCGAGTTCCCACAGCCTCCCCTGCAGCCGTGCCCTCAGTTCCCCATTGGTTGTCTGTAATCCCTCCCCTGTTCCATCCTCACTGGCTGTTTCCCTGTTGATCCCTCCCATGTTCCCTTTCTCTATTGGATTGTACCCCTCACCCCGCCTCCCTATGTCCCAGTATAAAAATGCCTGTAACTCCTGGTTCCTCATCTTGCTGCTTCTGCATTTTCGGGAGGTTAAATTCTCTGTAACCCAAGCAGATTGCTTCTCTTCACCTTTACCTCTGCTCGCGCGTCTCCCACCGGCCTGGGGGAAGCCCCTTCGAGTAGGGAAGCTGCGTTCTCAACCCCTTTTGTGTGTGTTCCTGCTGTGGCCAGGGCGTAGCAGGCGGACCCCAGGGCTCCCTTCATCCAGGCTCGCGTGCCCCTCCCAAGCAGCCGGCCTGGCAGAGCTGCTGACGGCATCCTGATAACGTGGCCGCACAGCCACAATCCATTTTAGCAGACTCTGATATATAGTTAAACAACACATTGCTACTTTCTAGTGCTTCTGCTGTAGGAGGTGTTTACTTCATACAAAGGCAAGGCTTACCAGGAATACTTGATTGAATAGAAAGAACCAGTTGGATCCCAGATAAGCTTAGAAGAAGGTACAGATTACCTCTTTCAGGTACCACTGTGGAAAGAAGCCTCACATCTTCAGTGGCAAGACTTCCTACAAATCTCTCACATTTTTTTTTAAACTGCAGTTCTTTCTATATCTTTGCAAATATTTGGCTTTTTCTGTGCAGTTAACACTTGGCTGTTGCTGACAGATGTTATCAATTTCTGTTTGAAATACAAGAAATGAACCATCATAATTTTGTATGCATTTGGGAAAAAAAATACTTCTCCAGGAAAAAAACCAAAACCCCAGATTTGAAAATTTTACCAAACTAGAAAGGAATTCATAGCCAGATTCATGACCAGATCCTGTGAAATCTGATTCTGCAAGTCACAGCCTGAAGTGAGAGCCAATATTCCTTAGCAGAAACACAAAGTATTTTAGCTATTGAATTTGTCAGGTGTAGTGCTATAACAAAGACCACTGTAATTGGCAGCAGACTGATCACCTGGCTTGAATGCAAAGGCTAGAGCAGGCTAATTTTTATAATTATACATAAAGTGTTGAAAAATTAGATGCCTGGCAATTACAAGATGGAAGAAAACACACCTTGTTCTACAGTAGCTAAGCCCAAGAAATACATGTGTTCATTAGATGATAAAATTCTTCACTGTTTCTTCTACATAGTTTCAGAAAGTTACATCATGGGTTTATAAATTATTTGCTTCATCAGACTTTCCAAAATATTTCTGATTTCAGCTTGGTAGCTGTAACATCCATCCTGGCCGTGAATGTTTAGGATTACGTGCCCATATACAGATAACAGACACATATATAAGTGTGTATGTGTGTATACTCACATTTGTATTTTACACACAGGTATATATTTCTAGCTATAAAAGTTTCCACTAACAAGTTGACAGAGATGTGACCTTTCCCATTACTGAATGCTATTGCATTTTGACTACTAATGAGTAGCAGAGCTTAGAAGTTAACACACAGAACAGGCAGGCATTACTTCTGTGTGATGCTTATTTGTGGATCTTGACATTTCTCTGAAGTCAGCCACTCAAGGAAGCAGCTATGGCCACTTGGAGGGCTTAGAAAAATGAAGGCTAACCTAACAAAATCAAGGAAATTTGTGATGACTCACTGTCTGACACGTCAGTGTACCCATCACAAGATCCGCTGGGAAGGAGGACTTGCCCGCCATTTCCTCAACCCCATATATGAACTGGAATCACAGAGTAATGCTAATCGATACAGAGAGCTAGAGTAGCTTTAGAAGGATACTCAGAAAAATAATTATACGTGATGAAACATTTCCTGACACCTTTCAATCCATTTGGCAGCACGATGCTCAAGGAGCACAGGAACAGCCAGTGTTCAACCATGCCCTTTAAACAGTTTGCCTGTAGAGACAGTGCATGACTCACAAAGCAGGGTATTCTCAGCTGAGACAGCAGCTTCTGACTCAGCAGTGAGCAGCCAAATGTCTGCTGGTAAAGGTGATGAAAAGGTCAGTCTGATAACTTCAAGTGAAGGAGGAGCTGGCAACAAGTTGAGCTCCCTACCTTGGGCAGCACACTTTGGCTGGAGAAGCTGCAAGGTGTCCTTCTGGTGCTGCAAATAACCAGTGAAGCAGTTGATGCATTTTAAACTGATTTAATATTTGTCATAACTACACCTTCCAAAAACAAGCTGTTCTTTGGAAGTAGAAAATGACATGTGTGGCACTGCCACACAAAAACTACCCTGCGAGTTTTTCTTAAAGAACAGGAATTCAAGAGCAAAACTCTTCTTGCTGTTTACAAACCTTAAGAAAAATATGTCCCAGGCTAATATTCATCCATCCCTTCTCAATAAATTATACTTGCAAGTCAAAGTATGTCTCAGCACAAAAGGAAATTGATGAGTCGGATGTTGAATCAGTCCTTTGGATCCAGCAGGGAGGGGCCCAGACTGAGCCCCAGTGTCTGCTGCTCTCCCCACAGGACAGGGACAGCCAGCAGGACACAGCAGTAGTTCTCAGACAGAGTCCTGGGGTACCACACAGAGCACTGGCAGTCAGAGAGGACAGAAGTTTCACAAGTAAACGTGATGGCTGACTACTGAGAAAAGTCCCCCTTTTTCTGCATTGCCATGTCAGACAGAAATGATGGCAATTGGAAATGAAGACGGTAAAGATGAAAGTAAATGTAGAGAAACTGCACTCAAGAAGATGCTTTGTGGTTCTGAGTTCCCGTGAACTTGGTGAGGAGTTCAGAGCATAACAAACACACCTCTAAAAGAAGCAGCTACAAAAACTCATCATCACTTTATGAGCTGTGTTTATGTTTTGCAGTGGCATTTTACTTGCTAATAGCATCTTACATTACCCATAATAGCACCATAAAGAAGACCCCAAGAAAATCTTCAGTGTAAATTTGAGAAAAGTATTGCATACAAACTGAGAAGAACTACTGCAAGGATGCCATGAATTGTCCAATAGCTAAAGTTTCTTTTCTTTGCCCAGGTTACAGATTCACTAAGGGGTGCTGTACTTACTTGACACTGGTAGTGGAAAAAGTTTAATTTGCCCTTGTAAAGGTGAAGTGAAAACTTTCCAGAATGAAAAGACTCAAGCATGAGAGTACTCCCAGCCATCAACTCAAATTGCTCCACTTCTTCCAGTCTTTAAGTACAGGTCTGTAAAGAGCAAACGTTGGACCATCATGACTGTGGAAACAGAGGTGATTCAGATTTACTCAGATGAGAAGAATTAAAACCAGGTGAGTTCACTGGGAATGCAGAGAAGCTGGTGCCTAACCTGTGGGTGTGAAGTTTGGTGTTAAATCAGAGTGCCTCTCCTATGCCATGAAGACAGAAGAATTCACTGCATGCCTGAAGGATGGTGTGAGGGCATGGTGGGGTGTCTGAAGGTGCAAAGCCTGCCAGAATAGCAGTGGAGGCCTGCTTCAAGTGCAGAGAGACAAACTTGGTGCAATCACAGCCCTGCTGCTTTTTGGACATGGCCGCTGCTACCAGCTGTTTCACAAACTGACTGGGCAGCATCTCAGAGAGCTCTAATGGGCATGGGCCAAACCAGTCAGAGAATGTGCTGTTGTTTAGGCAGTGTGGGCAATCAGAGAGCCAGCTCTCAAGGATGCTGTGTGTTATTCTGCTGCAGATTTTCAACCAATGTAGCCAGGTTTGCACCATCTCTTGGCTGAGGGACCACATCCCACCCCTGAAACGTGGCATGCCTAGGGAGGTAAAGGGATGTCAGCTCCCCCCTCCTCCTAACTCTTCACATTTGAGTTTTACCCATCCTCAGAGAAAGCTACCATTACTGCTAAGGTTGTTTCCTCTCCTCCAAGTCTCTTTCCATGATTACCTGCAGAGATCAAGTGTCCTACAGAAAATCAGTGCAGATGCTACAGAGCTATCAGACGGCAGTGATTCCCCAGCTGATTGCAATATAGCCTTTTTAGTTCCTTGAGTCACTTCACACAGATTTAGGAAGAAGGGAGTTCCCTGCAGCATAGGATATTGTCATTATGCAGCACAATCAGGCACTGTGATGAAATGCTCTTTTTTTGACAACAGGGCTCCCATGAAGCTCTGAGAAGGCACAGAGGCTTGTGAGACTGAGGGGGCTGGCAGATCTGGTCTTGGATTTCTCTCAGTCAGGTATCCTGAGCTCTGTGAATAAATGCCACAGTGCAGATGACAAATGGACCTTGTTCACTACCTCAGTCAGGTACCTTTCCCTGGCCTGCAGGGAACAGGCTTCTCTCAGGCAGTGAGGAGGTTGTAATGGAACCTCCCTGACAGGGCAGGGCGGGCACGGAGCTTGAGCTGAGAGGCACCTGCAACCCACCCTGTTACACCTCACATACCCAGAGTAAAAGGGGGAGAGGAGGGGAAACATTTTGCTGCTCAGAGACCTGGTCAGCTTCTTAACAACACAGGGAGTGGCACGGCTGAAAGGAGAAATCTCACTGCAAGCCTGAGCACCCTGGCTTCTGTTGCGTTTTCTGATCTTTAACAGTATTTGGTCATACAGAAAGCTGTTTCATAGCTTACCCACGCCATTACTCTGTGCTGTGTAACCTGCAACCATTGGAAGTAATATATCCCGATTTCCCACACAGCAGGACCACTCATGAACGAAAAGTGAATTTGATTCTCGAGCGGTTGGTCCAGATGCTGTGGCTGACACTGGCTCTCGCTCCCACTTCCGACACAGGCCACAACAGAGCACTTCTGTCTGCAAAGCAACATCAGCATGTCAAGAAAAATCAATGAAGGCAAGGGGAAAAAAGTGCCTCCGGCTCTGTAAGGCTTTTAAAGCATGGCTGCACTTGAGAGCTTGGAAAAAGCACAATGCTGAGGAAAGTCCCAGGAGAGCAGAGGAACTCAGGAGTCACCTTTGGAGAACTCTCAGGTCTCCCTCTCTCCTGCCAGTTTTGCTGACTTTAACTAAGGTAGGTCAAGCCACATGTTTCAGTGGCTTTTCTGCAGTTTATCAGCTGTTTCAGTGGAATGAGGATCCACCAAGTACTACTGCAAACCGCAGTGCCAGGCATGCTTTGAACCCATGCCTCATTTTCAGAAATGCAGCAGAAGCACAGCACCAGAAAACATAATTTGTATCTTTTTATTTGTGCACATAAGTGTTTTTTCATGACCAAGCAGTAGATATGAGAAGTTTTTGTCTCACACAAATCTCTTGTGTGGCTTTTTAGCACTGAATGCCCTTCAGAAGCTGGTAATGTGCCACTTACAAGGACTGTGCTCTATAGAGCATTCAAAATGTAAATGCCATCCCGCTGGGCCAAAGTCTAGGACTGCAATATCTTAGGGTGATGAACTTTTGGCAAATCCAAGTCAGGTTCCCATTAAAGGACTTGAGACAAACTGCAGAGGTGAGCAGCCACAGGAGAAAAGACGTGATGCTTTCCAGGCTCTCCAGCTCAGGAGTAATGAGCCAGGTCAGCATTCCAGGCTTCTTGCTGTGGACTCAGGAGACCCAGAGCCCAGAAGGGAACCTCTGACTAGAGTTCCAGACAGTTGTTGGGTGATGGAAATACAGCTGACAAGGATGTCATCTGCTCTGAGCAGCTGGCAGCATGACTGAATTTCACTCATTTTAGAAACACCTGGTTTCTGAAATATAAATTTCTGAGAACTTCTGGTATGCAGGGCATTTTGAGGCTGTCCCAGTACAGCCTAGCTCCTATCACAACTGTTCTTCAGAACTATGATCCAGAAATTTCATTCTTCACTCAGACTAATTCCATGCTCCTCATCCAACAGCTTCCTACTAGAAATCCCAGAAGGGCTCCTTCTTGTCAATGCAGCCTTCAAAACCTAGGGCCAACCCTAATTCATGGACAGGTCTTTCAGCTTATAAAACCATCTGCCCCCAAACATGTTTTCCTTTTCTCCTTCTCCATATTCTCTCCCATGTGCTTTCCTGAACTCCATCCCATAAATTTAATCTATGTTTGATCTTGGCAAAATTATGAAATATTATATCATTTAATGAAATGTCAAGTCATTCGATGCTTCAACAAGCAAAACACTCAAGTCATAAATATTAAAATAACAAAACACGTGTTCAAAATGATGCTTCTGTTTTACTATAAACGTTTAAAAGTTTTAATATTACAACATAGTATTTCATTTAAACTGAAGGATGTTAGGACTTCGGACTTTTTTTGACCAAGTCCTTTGGTCACATGCACAGACTAAGCAATTACACTCAGCCACGTATCCATTTCAAAGGACATATAAGCCCTTGCAACCATAGATGGCCACGTGCTTCACAAGGTTCACTGTCTTCCTACTCCACTGCACACCTCTGTTTATCATTTTCTGCTCATTTTCCTCCAGATTACGCCCTTTGAGTTTGTTTTATCTGACTAACTGAATCTTTTGGTCAGCCCAAAAGTTTACACAATGTCTATTTCACATGGCTCAGGGTCAAAAAAAATCTGTTGTTCAATACATCGCACCAATAGAAAAAACAATTATTCCCACTATTCTTCTCCAAATACCTTTCTCTACTCTTTTCCACAGTCAGGAAAGCTCAAAGACTCAAAGGGATCCTTCTGTCAATATCTCTTTTGCAGGGAATATGTATCAGAGAAGAATACTCAATGGTGCTAATGCAATAAGGAAGCTACCATGCAAGCCCTGGGCCACAGAGACACTGCAGAATGTTTGCATTACCATTTCAAGAAGATTTTTCAAATCATAGACCTTGAAATCTACTATTTGCAAATGAAATTGTTTTTCACCATCCTGGGAATAAGGGTCAAGAAGAAAGCTAATGATGGCCTTACAAATTTCACACACAAAATAAGCATCCCTTGCGTGTGAAGCTGTTCTCAAGAGATCATTTCATTAACAGCTGCAGAGTCTGAATTTTTTGGTCCTGTTATTTAGACAGGAATCCAGAAAGCCACCGCACAGACATCTCAGGCTTAGTTATTCTCAGTGAATCCCAGCTGGCCTCAGGGGCTGTTTGGAGTGCTCCTCACTGAACTACTCCACATATGGTCCCTGCCGTTTCCAATCCCATTTCACCACACTCCTCCTTCAAAGGCCAGGTGAACTGGGAGGCCATTCAGTCCTACAGAGCTGTGGCTTCAGATTCAGCCAGCATAGGAGAAAGGGGGTTCTGAGCAGAAAATCCTGCTGTAATTCACAGGGAATTATGCTCAGCTCTGGGGTCCTGGCCTGAAAGGGCCTTCCCAGCTGCTTTGTACACACTATAATGTTTCAGACCCACTGCTCAGGTATGAAACAGGTATTTCTGGGTCTGTGTTGCCAGCTTGGCAGGACAAGCAATACTGTACACAGAAACTACAACTGGAGTACCAAGATCAGAGCCTTGGGAAGGCTTAAAATGGCTCTGCCATGGAAATGGATCACCAGAAGCACCCTAAGAAAAGATACTCAGTGGAAGAGATGTTTTCTCAATGAAAATCAAAACCCAGTTGCCTACTGAAACTATGCGCCCCAAACATGCCTTGCTACTTGAACAGCAGCCTCACTCTCTTGCCTTTCCAGCAGCCCTGCTGGCATCCCTCCCCTCAGAGTTAGCTCGAGCAGAAATACCTTGCTAACTCTAAAAAGTAACACTGAATTGAAGCTATTGTAATGAGGGACTAGAAAACAGTCATTTTATTGTGTCACAAGTGTTAGTGGCCCGTTTTGTAGAAAAAGGGGTATTGCTCTGTGGAGCAGTAAGCTCTGCAGCTTCCTACTCATTATCAGAATGTGGCTCCTCAGTAAAACAGCACTGATCCATACACACATCCTCCACACAAAGAATTAGGCTAGGCAGCCTTTTGTCCCCCTTTTTCACTCCTCAGTTCCCAGAAGCCACACAAGCAAAGCATGCAGACACCTGATTCTTCAAACAGCTTTAAACCATTCACCTCAACCAAAGCAGGCCTAAATTACCCCTCTGAGAAGGAAGCTATCAATCCTACAATTTTACTGCCATACAGCCCAGTTTGTTGACCTGCTTGGGTTATCTCCTCCATGGTTCATCTGAACAATGCAGGGAACAATTTAGCCAGACAAAGGCTTTTCATTCACAGCCACGTGCCACTCACACAGTGGCAAAGCCTGAGCTCAGCAGGTCGGGCTGGGAAGGAGGAACACTGTGGGGACAATCCTGAGGTGCACAGCCTTGCCATCCCCTCTGTCCATCCAGACACCAGGTCTTGCGCTGCACACTTGGGGTAAGCAATGTCACAGGCACAATATTATTGATATTTGGCTACTCAGTTTCTGCCAGTCACTGCTTGAACTCACCTCAGAAAGAGTCAGCATCCAACAGATGACCAGTGCTGTTTATACCCAAAGCACTAATGTATCAATCTTGAAAATACCCACATTCAAGAACAAACCCCAGGGGGGCATTTATAACTCAACCAGACACTACAAGGTCACTCTTTTCTGCACCTGACTTTCAGGAGGGTGACTCCTAATTTCACACCAGCTTTTCAGAGGCAGGCCAGTACTGCCACTCTTGGCTTGTCGTTGCAGTGGTGACAATAAATCAGTGAATACATAAAAGAGTAAGAGCTGAAGGAGGAAAAGGCAGAGGATATGGCAGGAAGGGGTAAATCTTCCAGGTCACTGGATTAAGAGGTGCCTGTTACCTTCTCTGTGAGAGTTTTCTCAGAACAGTCCTGGAGCCTTTGTTGGTGTGGATTATCTCTGTGATTCCCTGTCATTCCCTGGAAGACAGAAACAGGCCCACAGGCTGCACCTGTCAGTGCTCAAGCTTCATTATGCAGAGTAGGATCCAAACAGGCATCTCAATTAATCATACTCATGTATTAGTAAGTAATTCATTAATTCAATAAATTGCTTTAGCCCATGGCATAATCAGTCATGTCAGAGATTATAACAAAAATCACAAACCAAAGTGTTAAACACGGACCCATCCTTGCTGATTCATCATCTGTAGTAATCATTCACAGCAGAACAGGTATACTTTATATACTTTAAGACAGGTGGCATGAAAAATTTATCATCTTAATTGTGCAGATTTCCTCTATCAGATCTGCTGATTGAGCAATATAAGATCTAAACCGCAGAAAATTCACATGCAAACCAACTCAGAAAAAAATAAACATTTTTGTGATCTGCTCACTGATAGCCACCAAACTCTCTGCTTGATAAATGGAACTTACCTGTACAGTAACATGTAATTCCTCATCCTCCAACCCTCAGGCACAGGGCTGAGAAGGTGCTTTAAGGACCAAAAGCAGCCCCAGCTGGAGCTCTGAGAGCCCACACTGAGCAAGCTCCCACTGCAGTGCCGTATCTCCATCATCCTGGTTTCTGTTGTCTGTTACCTAATAGGCCACTGTACCAAAAAGGAAATTTAAATCAGTAGGTTTCATTCATTTGGACCTATCCATTTGGTAATGTTTTTATGGCAAGGAAGAAGCTCTACATCACAGAATTCAAAGAACTGAGCTTGAAGGACCTCAGACCCTGAGGTCCACGTAGACACGCCTATCTCATCATTAGCAGGTGCCTATCTAATTTGTTCTTACAGATCTCAAATAATATAATCCTCAGGCAATGTATCCCAGTCTTTCATTTTGTCTATGTTTAGAAATGATTTCTTACCATCTTCCTACAAGCTAAGCTCATATACTTCTTGTTATGTCTACTACACACTTGGAAAAGATTCTGCTCCCTTGCTTTCTGCAGTAGCCTTTTGCGCCTCAGAAGTTTGCTGCCTTCTTCCCCATCCAGTTTCTCTTCTATACTCATGATTCAAACTGTGATATTTTGGGGTCAATTTCCCTTACCTATGCAGGAAAAAAATGCGGACTCAGATAGAACAAGACTGCCTGTAGATTAATACTCGTGTCATGAAGTTGGTTAAGACAGGCAAAATTAAGTTAAAGCTAGAAAAGGAGAGAAAAAGAGAACTTTTTTTAAAAATTGCCCTACATAAAACACAAGAACTCATTCCTATTGACAGACCACTTCGATATCTTTTTAAAACCAGAAGAGAGCAAGCTAAAATAAAAGGGACAAAGTAAGCTGATTTCTCCTCGTTCTGCAAATGAATTAAGTTATAAGTCTTATAAAAGGACAGAAGAAGTTGCATTTGTGAGCAGAAATTGAATAAGCTTGCTGAAAAATTCACAGTTCACCTGTTACCACAAAGAGGACCCTTCTTCATCCCCCCAAAAATTTCCCATTATTTGACAAGTTGCCGTTAAGTGAATATGCTTTTGCTTTCATTGTCCCAGCCTGTAGATGGCATTTAGAAGTTATGTTATATAGAGGTGTGTTATTGTTCTACTCTGCCTGAATTGAAGAACACAAGTGTTGTCACGTGTCACACGTGGTAGGAACAACACGAGCGGTGCAAACGAGCATCTAGTGCAGTGCAATGGCTCGGATGTGACACAGGCTGCATTCACAGCATGAATTCACCATTGTCGTTTGCATGATCTGTCTGTAACTAAATTTACAGTTCCTTACATATCCAAAGCTGTTACTTTTACATATGAAATATTTACACCTCTGATGAGATAGATCGCACGTGGTTAGGATGAACATTTTATCTTCTAGCTTACAGCCATAACAACAGGCCTTGCTCTTGGAATTGTGCTTATATGCTCTGCCTACTTATAAATCAATTCTGAACTTTTCTGGCCGTTCATTACAAGAGACGCTTTGAGTTGTCAGAAGCAACATGAGATCACCAAAGGCCTAACCCTGTGCACTCCTGTCGTAGCACAGAAACCCTGACTGCTGTTGAAAGCATTCAGCAACTGAGGAGACTAAGCTCTCTGTAAGAGTGAGTCCTCCTCAAAATGGAAAAGGTCGTAGGGATAATTATTTTTATGTGTTAGGCTGTGGATAAGCTCAGTGGATACTAGATGTTTTCCAGCTCCTGCCTGCTGTATCACCATTTTCTTCCAACTGAGAGCCAGTACACTAAGGGTAAGATCTATCACACGAAGCTGTCTGGGAGTCTGGTCTATACTCAGTGGGTTTTGTCCTTGCGAAGTCAGCAGAGACAGAGGGGTGCATTCCAGAGGGCAACAAATTTTATCCTGAATCAGGTAGTGGAAATACATTAATTGGCTCCCCAAATGCCTATTTGAGATTACCCATACAGCTTTGCAATTGCTAAAATTCAGCCATACAAATTACCTGGAAGGAAAAAAATTAATTCTTTTCCAAGCAAAGACCCTGGTTTTATTTGAAGTTTGACACTCACTGCTTTGAGCAGGGGTTAAAGTAGCTGGGCAGCAGCACACACCATGCAGGTTAGGGTGATTCTAATGCCCAGGATGTAGGGTGGTCCCATACTGGTGCCCATAAGATGCCACTAGCTGGACCAAGGGTATATCCAGGTCATCCTTTGCCTATTTCACTGTTTCACAGGTAGGCATGAGCTCCCTGACCTAGGAAAGAAGGTGCATTTCAGGCTCTCTTTGCCCAACACAACCATGACTTGAGACTTTCTCTTCACACTTCAAAAACTAAGCAATGCAGGCTTTCTCCTGCAGGGAGCAAGTCCAGCTGACCTGCCACTGAGATGCGATATGCCAGTTTTCCTTCTGTCTCCTGATTTGCCCATCAGGTAGAAAGGAGAGCCAGCTCCCATCTTTTCCATCAATGATACATCCATGGCATGAGTTTCCCTGACACACATGACACCATTGTAGGGGCAAATGTACTGACTTACTGCTGCCTACCTCTCACATCCTCTGCCACTCCCAAGCACTAGGGCTGTCCCTGCAGTGAAAGCAGAGATCCTCTTGTATTTTCCTTGTTCTTGCTGCTGCACAATGTCATCAGCCTCAGCTGGCTGTTCAGACACATAGAACCTGGTAAAGCACAGAACTACTTCAGACATCCATTCTGGAGCTGGCAGAGCAGAACTATCCTTTTGTGTGATCATTCTGTTCATCAGGAAAGCTGTTGACTCTGCAGCCACCTGAGCACAACACACAAACATCCCTCTTACATCACTCCAGTCCAGTTTCAACCTAGAAACTCTCCACTTGTGCACTGCTACAGAGGTTACAGGACAGGGAGGACAGACCAAGAGCAGGACTTATGAAAATCTGCCCTGGGTACAGTGAGAAGCAGGTTTGACCTTCCTTCTCCAAACCCTAGTGTTTTCTACTGGTGTGGCAGAAAACCACAGTGACTGTGCAGTGGCTGAGGATGCAGAGTGCCCTGCTGCCACCAGTCTGATAAGCAGAAGCAGCTTGCATTTGCTGTCAAAGTTTTCTTTCTTCTTCTTCGTAATACTGCTTATTTAACACTTTGTCCAGATGATATCTGGCTGACAGCTGTGCATTGAGAAAGCACAGAATGAACTGCTTTTGCAAATTTCATTATCGCTGAAACGATGACAAATTACTCAGGACTTGCAGGAAATTCTACTGTCAGGAAAAGCCATTCTAGTAAAAGGCTAATGACTTCTAATAAAACCTGTGATTTTAAGACTCAGAACTTATAATAAATAGTATTCAAATGCATGCTAAACAGTCTCAGTATAATTATCTACTAGAAACCTTATGGACAATATTTACAGCTACTGAGCACATGAAGATAAAAGGTTCCCACAAGTGATTCTAGAGTATCAATTTTATTTTGTTTTTATTATATGTATTATAGCTTAAGAAATTAGTAATTCTACATTGAACTGAGAAAAAACATTTCAGAAAGAGCAGATAAGTTGCAAACATCAATATTACAATGCAGAGCTTGAAATAAAGTCAGAATTGGTTTTGGTGTCTTCAGAATGAGCCTCCATGGATCTAAAGCTATTTGATGTCAATGGGAAGGCTCCTCTAAGCAGTCTTTTGGAGGTTTAGAAACTCTTTACAGTCATGAAAAGCAAAGCAAAATCTTGCCTTTGGACAGAAACACCTTGGCATTATACAAAAAACATGCAATAAAAATCGAAAGCAGGATGGTCTTTCCTGAACAGCAGGAATTTCCTTTTACCTTGTATAGCCTTGGATTGGTGAAGGGAGATGGAATCCTTGGCTTTGTGGATGTGTGTCCATTTGCCTGTATTTTGATGCAAATATGGGTATTTTATAGTAACTTTAAATAAAAAAAAAAACAAACCAGCAACAGAGAAACATTAAGAGTTGTATGTAATGGTGGAAATTCTCACAAATGGTCTACTGACACAAAGCTGATGGATTTTGCCCAGCTCTAGGTAAAAGCTACAGTTGTGTCACTGAAACACCAGGTTTACAAAACAGCAAATTTCCCAACAAAAATAGATCATTTCCTCTCAAATAAACTGCTTCTAGGTAATTAAAAAGACTGAATAAAAAAAAACCAAAAAACAAAAAAAACTTTCCTAGTGTAATTAGAGTTGCTCAAACTAATGGTCCAAGGAATTCCCAAATACTCAGATGCCCTCTTAATTGCAGCTGAGCAGCTATAATGGTAAAAAGCAGTTCCAGATAACTCAGGGCTGGAGGGTAGACAAGCTGTAAAACTCATTCTTGCTGGAAAACCTGCCAAGGCCAAGCACTGAAGGTGACAGCTGCATTCAGCATCATTTCCCCATTCTGCAATAAAGTTGACAAATTAAGTGACGTTTAAAACAAGAAGTCTTGCTTGAATGTATGTGCAAAAATATGCCACACTTCACTCCCGGAATGGAATATCCTGCTATGACTGAGGAAATGGCTATATCAAGGGACAAAAAGCCCAAATATTTTAAAAGCAAAGGGCTGTCTTTTCTGCACATGTCCCTTTTCTCATTAAATATGAAGGATGAAGACCAATTCTTCCCATGGTACAAACACATTCCTGACTTTAAGTGGATTTAACTAGACGGCTTCATTGGGATACTCTCTCCATCAGGCATATGTTTAAGCACCTCAGTAAGCCCAGGGCTGATTTTTCAAACAATTTTATCACACAAGTAAACAGCAATAAAAGGGATTTGAGATATAAATGTTCAAAGAAAATCCTCATTAGTTTCTAGATTTTGAGGTTAAAACAAGATTTTGTCCCAGCATAGGGTGTGGAAGAGGACCCACTTTTCAAAGGGGCTTAGAAACCCTCTCCTTATTGCAACCCTAAAACACCACAGGCCATTCTGAAAGGGTGGCCATGTGGACATTGAACTGATTTGAAAACGTCACATCCATTCATACTTTCTGACTATTACCTCTAAGTGACCAGATGATCTTTGCATAATATTCACACGTTTTTATGTTTAAACTATATTCACAAATAAGATCTGTGACCATCTTTCAACAAGTACATAAGTGCCAAAAATTGCACGTCAAGGCAGACAGGTCAAACATTTCAGGGCTTGCTACTCCAGGCTGGTGCTCAGTAAATTTTGCATGAAAAAAGTAAATTTTCCTATTTCAGCTTATACTGAGATTTTCCTGTCTAGGGGGTTTGTAGGTGGGGTGGTGGGGAGGGGTGTAGTTTGGAGTGGAAGAAACAGCTTGACACACTCAATCCAGTCCAAAGGAGGGAGGGCCACCATGACGGTCAGAGGGCCACGCCGCAGGACATTTGGGAGGAGCTGTTTGGGCTGGGAAGGAGGGCTCAGAAGGGATGTACTCATTGCCACAGCTGATGGCTACAGAGCAGACAGAACCAAGCTCTTTTCAGGGGTTGACAACAAAAGAACAAGAAGAAATGGGCAGAAGTTAAAGCAACTAGACATATGGAGAGCAATTCTCCATGAGAGTGGTCAGACACCAGAACCAGTGTCCAGAAAGCTCAAGGGATCGCCAGCCTTGGAAATATTCAAAACACATCTGGAAAAGGCCATGAACAACCTGGTCTTAATTTTTAATTTCACCTTTTTTTTAGTAGGGAGGATGAATCATACAATCTCCAAAATACCCTCTCAGCCTATACAATGCTATGACTGTATGATCCTCTCTATACAAGGATTTAAAAGCACATACATTTTTGGCAAATATTATCAAAGCACTTTCTAGTGACATTTGCATATGGGTGTTCTCATTTGCATATCCAGAAATTCCTGAGTGTTAAGCAGTATGCAGGTTTTAAAATCTCTTTTTTTCCATTTTAACTGTGTTGTCTGACGTCAAAATGAGAAATAATAGCAGGCAAAACCCCTTTTCTTTAATTGAATCTGAGATACAGAATGGTATTTTCCCTTAAAATATCTTTTCCCCCCAAACCAATAAGATTGAATATATGTTCTTACATGACTATACTTTAAAAAGAGAAAAATATAAGCATGCATTATGATGGGTGATTTAAATTATAAATAAATCTTTTCATTGCCACCACTGGAGTATAATAAACCCATAACTCACTTTCATGTATCTTGACCTAAGGGTGCATGAACTTGTTCAGAACAGTGGTACTTTTCTAAGTATCACAGGTTCAATATATCTCATTTCTCTTTTTCTCTAGACACACAAAGAAACCCATTAAATGTTTTGGATTTAGCCAATACATTTGAATATAATTTTTCCGGTATCCTCTGAATTGTCTCCAAAGTGAGAAGTATTTCTCAGTGGCTCAGACAGTAAACAGAAAAAAGAGGGAGATTTTTGAAAGCATAAGAAAATAGAAATAACAGTAGTCCTGTCTCTGACTGATGGTCATATGCTAAAATTCTGTCTTCAACAGCAGCCAGAACCAGACACCTAAAGTGGAGTCTAACAGGAGGTGAATAAAAGACTTACCCTGAATGCTCCTCCAGCCTCCACCAATCTGCAGCTCAGGGACTTTCAGAGCCTGAGGTGATTTCCATGTACTCAGCAACCTCCACAGATTGGTGAGTGCTAATGGCCAGCTTAGTCCATCATTCTTATGTATGAAGTCAGGATTGTTGATTTCCAGTATGTCCCATTTTAGATTAAATTTTCTTTTTCTCCTATTTTACTGCCCAATCCCTAGCCATGCAATATTTTTCTGCAGTTCTGCACAATCAGCTTTCATCTTTACTACTCTGAAGAATTTAGTATCATCAGTACAAGTTTGTGAACAGTCTATATTCACCCATTTTTACGGAACATTATACATAAATTAATTCATAATTTTGTATTTTGAATTCCACAGGTCTTGGCACAAAGCATTCTGGATCTCTCTTCCCTGGGAAAACTTACTATTTTAACCCTCTGTTACCTACCTTTAAAACAACTATTTACTTTTTTGCCTTCCTTCTTGTCCTTGGATGCCTAGGCTTCTAAGGGAATCTTGGGGGAACTCAACAAATAGAGGTGCTGATCCCTTCCCCCTGGTATCCAGTGGCAGCATGTGTGGGATTGGTTCAAAGCTGTATTGTCAGGGGAGGTTTAGACTGGTTTTATAGACATTAAGAAGCATCTCTTTACTGAGAGGGTGGTGAAAAGGTGGAACAGGCTTCCTGGAGAGGTCGTGAATGCCCAAGCCATCAATGTTTAAGAAGAGGCATTTTGACAATGCCCTTAACAATGTGCTTAACTTTTGGTCACCCTGAAGTGGTCAGGCTGTTGGGCAAGGTGTTCCTTGCAAGTCCCCTCCAACTATTCTATTATATTCTATTATTCTATTCTATTCTATTCTCTTCTATTCCATTCTATTCTATTCTATTCTGTTCTATTCTATTCCATTCCATTCTATTCTATTCCATTCCATTCCATTCTATGTCAAACTACTTGTAAATTTAAGTGGGTAGTGTCAACCAGACCCGCTGCAGCTACATGCAAAGAATACCAATAGGAGACACATCTTTCCACCACAAAAGATGTGGAGTGACATCCTGCAAACGTGATACTCATTCTTACTTCCATGGATTATACTCTTTACTGATTCAACAGATCTGCTCGGTACAGATGTTTGACATCAGATTTTCCCTAGTCCCCTTAAAAATCAGCAACTTATTTAATTCCTAACCAATGGCAGAAACCAAGGAGTTCTGCAAGAGAGTCGCTACACCACAGCTAGTAGCTGAGCTGTTTTATCCCCACATTCCTCTGGAATGCTGAGGTAAATACCATCTCATCCCAGTGACTCGCTGTTTTTCATTTGGTGTCTTTGTTCTAAAATCAGTCACATACTTTTGGTGATTCAAAAGTTCAAAGCTGAGCTAAGTGCAAAGCATATTATATTCCAAAGCTGTATAAGTGCCTCACTCCTATTTGTAAGAAACAGTTATGAACATGGTGTCTTTAGATGAGCTACACAGATAGATTCCATAGATAAAAGTATTTTCTAAATTGAAGTACCCATTCAAGTAGTGCAGGTAAACCTGTTGCTGTTCACTCACTCCATACTTAAAACAGTGATGAAGTTCCAGCTGTGTAGTCCTGCCCTTGTCTCGAGGCACCCAATCACCTTCAGTCCTATGTACACTTAGGATTGTTCAGTCGATGAAATATAATCAAATGCCAAAGCACAGCAGAAATGCCCCTGATGTGGGTCTACACCAGTGAATTACATTTCATAAATTGTTATCCTCTGTAAGCATTTAGCACAGAAGCACACAAAAGAAAAAAAAAAGGCTGAAAAAATGAAATGTTTCATCCATTGGTGCAACCTCCTCTCCCAGTTAGCACATCCCAGGTGGCACACAGTAACTTACTATGTCATGGTAACATGTTCATGGACTTGCTTTCTTTAGCAAGAGCTCAGCTGCAGACCATGGGTTCCAATAGACCAGTACAATCCTGATCTATATTTTTCCACAGCAGGAAAAAATATGAGCTCACTGTTTCAGAGACTGGAAGTTTTTGTGCAGCAATATGAAATTTTAAGTAGATCCATTATATATCCCTATGGATTTAGAAAAAATGCACTTCCTTGCCTCTGGAATAATTCTTGGATGCAAAAAAAAAGTCTCTCCCTCTAATCTGTCTTTCTGGCAACAAGGCCATCCCTTTATCATTGCCCTAATGTTGTCAATTACTTTCAGTTAATGCCAGATCCCTCTCATTAATGTCAAGAAAACATAAGCTCCTCTTTTTCCCTGAATTCCCCTTACGGAGGCAAGTTTTGCCTGTAGTGGAACGTGTGCCCAAATGCAGTCAGTGGGAATTGCTATGTGAGGCTGTAAACACGCTGCCTGCCTAATGCTCATGCTGCTTAAGACCTGAGAGGATGAATAAAAGAAGTTTCATCACTGTATGCCTCTTTTCTAACTCAAAGTAGGGATTAGGAATTGTGAACTTTTTTCCATTGTAAACTAACAGGCATAATAATCCTATCAGCATTTGTATTTTTGCACTGGTAAGTGACTTCATTGAGCAGTCTGTATCTACCTTAGACAATACACACAAAACATTTAAAACAAAGCATTTGGCCAGTGCAGCATGTGTCTCTGTGCAGGGACCTGCCTGTGCCTCCACCCAACTGCAGCAGTCCTTGCAGATCCACCCTGGCGGCCCATCACTTCACCCAAACCCCCTCCCTTACCTCACACCACCTCCAACATCTCCCAGCTGCAAATCCTTCCCACTACTCGTCAGCACCAGATTTGGCAGAAGCTTTTTTACATAAATCTGTAACAGAGAAACCCATGGTGTTGGGAGTGGGGGGGACAGCATATTTATTTCTTTTGCAGGGCAGAGGGGAAACTCAGATTATTAAAGCTCAGTTTTCACCGTTGGTGGAAAAAATAGGACTAAAAGAAATGGTTTTACAAAGCGTTTAAGCTACCCACACACAGCATGTACTCAGCATGTGTATTCAGGTCAGCATACTATTTCCTATGAGTCACGTTCAGCTGTGCCTTAGCTGCATATTTTAGTCAGAGTGATCTTAGCTGAAGCTGATCTGTGCTGTGAGGAGGCTGGCAGTGTCCAAATTTGTTCCAGTATCCTGGAATTTGCTCCTTTGAGTGTTGTGACTCATTATAATCCTACAGAATTAAACTGTTTCTGTGTACCCTTCCCACTGAGCTAATGAAATAGTTAAAAACCCCATCCGTGGCACAGAGTAGCAACACAATTGTTATAGAATTAATAATACAATATGGAGGTGGGTTATATAGCTCAAATGCAGCTACACCAGCATTAACTAGCTAGGCATGTTGCTGAGGGAAAAAGCCAAGGCTTCTTTTCATAATGCAGCTGCCTGCTTCAAGTTCCTTACTACCCTTCTCTCAGCCAGTAGCATGACTATCAGTTTTGGCTATAGAAATGTGGGGAAATAGTCCCAGAGCTGCTCACAGGAGACCACTCAGCCCACAGAGGGGTGGATGCTCACCCATGCTTGCTCTGCTGCCACTGGCATCTCCCAGCCTCTGGTGGTTCATTGCAGGCCATGGCTTGGGTGCCATATGGGACCCCCCAGTCTCCCCAAGCAAAGTAAACAACAAACACATTGTGTCTTCAAGAGAAACAGAAGCTCCAACTCTAAATCCACCCAGTGAAATATCCCTGTTGTCATCTTCCTCTAACCTAGCTTGTCCTGGTCCCATGAGCACCATGCAGTACACTTTGCCAGAAGTGAGCTGCTCACGTGAGTTTTATGGCTCCTTAAGGCTTGCCCAGCCCTTTGGAAACCCAAGCCCAGTACTCCTGGTGCTGCAGCAGCAGTTTGCATTGTTAAGAGATGCTTTTTGTCTTACAGCTCTTAAGTACAACCTCTAATGCCTGTTAGGGTGAAAGGTGCCACAGCCCCAAGGGATGAGGAAGCTCCAAAGCTTCTTCCACAATAAGTGGAGGAGGGGAACAGCCAGGAACAGCAGAAGGGAGCAGAGGGGAAGACCAAGCAGTTTACAAGATGGTTTTGTTTTCCCTGTGACCAGTGAGGTCATGCCAGTCACTGCAGGATTGAGTCCCTCACGCAGCCTTGGCTGCACAGAGGGAGAGGAGCAGCAGAATGGCTCCCCACACCCAGCAACCATTTCACCAGAGGCAGAACAATTTACTGACTTTGTGTTAAATGGGTAAGCTCATCACTTGGGATTACAATCAACACTGGAAGGAGATCCAAGTAGTTGTAGAAGTTTAAAGGGATGCCTGTCATGTAATATTCTCTTCAACTTAAATTATATCAAAAATCTGGAGCATATGCTTAATAAGTAAGAGCAGAATTAATCCCCTAGCTGTCAGCAACAGTCCTCTGACTTGGTGACTTACATCTAATTACATTTCTTCCTAAAGCCTGGTTGCAATCAGTTAGCTTCTGCCCTGGCTCACAAAGAGAGGAACCATGGCTGCCATGTGAGACTACGAATCACCACTAGAGGGGCACTTACACTTTTGTTCAAATAGTTAAAGCTGAATGGAGTCAACACCCCCAAACTCAAGGGCAGTAGTGCAAAATGAGAGCTTGCAACCAACACCCACCAGCTCTTTTCCTGAGAAAGGGCACAGGAAAGCTTCTATCTTCAATGCAGAGTTCAGATCCATTTCCTTTTGATCCTCACTCCAGCTTCCATGCTGCCACCACTAACTGGCCAGGCCATGCCACACCACTGCAATGAAAGCCAGGTAAGAGACTTCAGAGGGTTGTTTTGGGGTTTTTCAGGGAACCTGTAATTCCTCCTAATAAGCAAGGTTAAGATAGGAGGAGCTACTAGACAGCATAAGCTCCTACATTTTTAGGGTATTCTTAATAATGTCATATTTCCTAAGACATTATAAGAGTGAAGCAATCTAACCATCTTAGAAAAGGCTTTCTGATTTTTCTTGCCTTTTTCTCCTAGATGAAAGAAACGTATTTTTCTGGCTTAGTGTCTATTTCCATACCGAGGCAAATATCCAGTGTGGGATAGAAGTGCATGAGTTTTATTAGCTCTGTTTCCTCAAATGCAGGTCAGTAGCAAAAGACCATATCCCCCTATGCTATTTGCTAGAGTTAATATTACAGTAAAATAAGAGAATTTTAATGCAGGAAATGCTTCGTACAGCAAGCTAGTATAACATTTGGGGCCTACAATTTCAGACTAGTTTGTATCAGCCCTCAAAATGAGGATTGGAACTGATGAGCTACTGATGAATGAAAAGAAGTGCCCAGCCAAAGAGGAATTATAAGTTACAATCAGCCTTTGTACTAAGATTTATCAACTCAGCTTTGTGTTCATTCCTAGTGTTGTAAAACCACATCTCATGGCTGACTTGGCCCACTCTGCTCCTCTGCACACTTGGATATCCCCAGCAAAATGCATTTTTTCCAATAGGGCAGGCTGAGGCCCGTAGTAACTTTTCAGTGCATGAAGTAAAGCTGGTGAGAGCAGCCTCTCTCCCCAAGTCACACCAGACTACATCAAAGTTTATATTCATATTGAAAAACCTGTCTTATGATTTCCGTCAAAAATGTTTTTTATTAAACCCCCTCTAGACACAACTGATGGTACTTTTAATAATGTATTCAGGTTTTCTCCCATCAATCATCAACCAAATTGTTCTTTCTTTTTTTTTTTCCGTTATTATTGAAAGATTAGCTCCACCATGCAGCACTAATTAGGAAGGAGGATTGATTGAAAAGGCAGCATTTCATTGAACAATTGCTATTCCTTTTTTTTTTTTTGCCAGGTTAAGGCAGGCTTCTGCCATTATTTTTACATAACCTAGCCCTTAGAGATAGAAGCAACATCCTGCAGAGAGCAGAAACGACTTGCTTAGGAATACATCTATAAACCTGACAAGAATCAGCATCCAGAGACTGCTCCAACTCCTGTCCGCAGTCTCTAAAGTTTTCAGCTGAAGTATAGTGAAAATGAGTTTCTGCAGTGCTGGATCCTAACCAGAGAGAAGAGTGGGTACTGCAGGTTTTCAGTCCAAAATCTTCAACAAAAAGCAACAACAAAAAACCCTCCCTTGCTTTTATTTGATAAAAGTCTGTAGGAACTGTCTGTGTGAGGAGGGTAAGAAACTTGTTTTTCCCCCTGGCAATGGGAGTGCAAATAAAAGCTTCCAGCAGGCAGTTTTGCTAATGGGAATTGATTTAGTGTTAGAAGTGGTCTCTGTTCCATCCTGGGAATGCAAGCTGGGGAGGGGTCGCCCACTGCAGCTGAACTCACATCTAATCCAAGTGAGTGCAGAAAGGATAATCTAAGGGGCTCAGACTGGGCACAGACACCCAGCCCCTTCCCTCTCCCTCAAAAGTGAGAAAGTTGCAGCTGAAATCTGGACCTGTGGCCAGAAATCACACAGCAGCATATCTTTGTAGCAGATTGAAGCAACCCTGGAAGAGACATACCCGCTCCTTGGTATGTGCCATTATGCTTTTACAACATTCATTAAGGAGGCCCAAATTACAAAATGTGGGTATCAGTTTGGCCTGTCCAGTGGGTCAGGACCTAGATGTACTACTAGCTTGAGAAGATGAAGCTAGACAACATCAGTTCCTGGGCAAGATTTGCGTTCACTTCAAGGCATCTGAACTTGGAGCTGGCTGGGAGGAGGGCTGAGGCACGAAGGAGTGATTTCCCTATGAAACAGCTCCTGACAAACAGAGGTGGCCAGTGGAGCTGCTCCAGCTACGGGAGCATCCAGCAGCCTCTTCTGAAGTGGAGGGAAACTGAAGGAGGAAGAAAAAATAGATCTTTCTGGGAAATGAGGTGAGTTCATAAGGACATCTTTAATTATTTCATGAGGCCAGGGAGCTGAAGGGGTAACCAGCTTAGATCAGTAACTAATAATAACTAGTAATAACTAAATAACTAAAATAAACTGTACTCAGTCCTAACAGCACCCTGAAAAATCCCTCACAGGTCTCTTCCCTTGAGCCAGTGGGTCTTCGCAAAGAAAGAGAAGCCTGAGCACTTCCAGTAGCTTTATTTCAGGGTTTAGCCCAGGCATGACTGCACAGCAGCTTACTGTTTGTTCAACAGCACAGCAGGAATTACTTTCTGTCTCCAAGAGAAAGCAGGTAGCTGGGATCCAGGAGAGGACCAGAGATATTCTAAATACATAGGAAAAGCTTAAATAGAAAGACCAGAAATTTTGTCTGAAACTAGGAGCTAAAAGGAGCAGATATGCTATCCTCTGTGCATGTCCACTGCTGAAACCACAGCAGCCCAATTTCCAACAGAGTTTTCATAACACTACCATAATACTTAACTATCAATAGAAGCAATTTCTATCTGGATTGATGGGAAAATACCACAACAGAGATGATTTCATTGATCTTCAGAAAAGGTGTGAAAATTAATTTCATCAAGGTCAAGGAAGAGCAGCTTTTCAAGCCTCTCCTCATTTCTCCACTTGCTAAAAGCAGGTTCCTTGGTCTCACCTCCTGCATGAGCCTTCTTTCCATCTCAGACCAAACCAAACCACACTCAGCTCTTACTGGCTCAGGCCACCAGAGGAGAGCAGAGGAGTTGAGGCAGTTTCTGTGTCCATTAGCACGAGCTCTGAGTCCGTCTGTAGGTGGTAAGTAGAAGGATGCTTCATTCAGCTTTCCACCTTTGGAAGAATTGAAAAACCTGCTGAGATCACAAGTTGCCATCATTTGACATTGCTCCCACTGTCTTCAATGGATCCTGGTTCAGGCCTCCAGTGAATCAAAGATTCTGTGCCATTTCTCTCCAAACCTCACAACTGTCCCCCAAGGCAGGTAGTACCTTCCCAGAGCTGTTTCCCTTCTCTTTCTCAAGGAATCCCAGCACATTAGCTCCACTTCTCTGCAAGGCTTCTCAAGAAAGTTCTTTTGTATAAAACATTGGCCCCGATAACTGCAAATGAAAGACAAATTCAGCAGATAAATGAGCTGGATATTATTTTATTGTAATTTAAACAATCATTTTTGAAGTGTGTAAGATTATATAGAACCTGTAATCAGAGCCAAGAGATGTCACTGAATAATACATGACATGATATAAATTAAGGAAAGAATGATTATATGTAATAAAAAGAATAAGAAATTTCTTCTTGCAGGAAGGATAGAAACCACATTATTGCTGAGCAGAGAGTGATAAAAATCATCTCCTTATGAATAAAGCAATGGGAAAAGGAAATGCCAGAGAGAATGGAAACGACCAAGGAAGGCTTGGCCAGGACTTAGTAAGCAAAGCCAGGGGCTTATAACTCTTCCCAACAGAGCAGCACAGTGATGCTCACAAATAATTTATTCCACAACCAGTGTATAAACTATTGATGAGTATTTTTTGTTTTTCAAAGGGTTTTACTTCCTACAACTTCTTGGCTGATAAAAAAACCTGGCATAATGATGAGCTGAGTCGTGTACAGAAAGGAAATTGTGAGCCAGCAGGAGAGAAGCTTCCCCTGTGCTGGAATTACCCTGTGTGAGGGGTCCTGGCACAAAAGCCTCACCAGGCCTGGTGTTGTGCTCATGGACACCACTGTTCCACCCACAGATGTACCTCATTCTGAGTCAGCTGATGGGTTAAAAGTGCATTAATTCCATGGCAATTCAGGCCTCCACTATCTCCTATATTGAAAAGCTATATAATCAAAGAAATTGCTTGTGTCCAACCACCCACAGTAGGCTAATCACTCAAGACAGGATCATCAGCCACCGGGGTGTGATGATAGCTCTAAGAATGTGGCAGCCTGGCAGCACCAACACTCAGAAGCTTCTCGCTTGTAAGGACAGTATTTATTACTGCCTGTCCCTCGAAAGCTTTTACCCAAAGAAAGCATGAGAGACTGTAACTTTTACCCCTTAAACCAGAATTAGTGATGGTTGAATAGACATTCATATAGAGTTGAACCACTTTTCACCCAGCTTAGAGGAAAAGGATGAGAAACATTAAAGATATGCCATGCTGAGAACAGAGCAGCAGCATAACTGTGCCTCCTGTCCTGTGGTCTGAACCTCCACTGCCTTGCAGAATGAAAAACAAGGTGGTGCCTGTACTCCAGCCAAAAATTCTGCCACAAAGGTGAATGGCAGGGTACAAAGGGGTGTTTTCTGCAAAATGTAGTGACTACCCATAGTGCGAGGTGGCAGAGAATCAGACATTCATCTGCTGGGCTTGAGAACTTTCACTGGAAATCAGACAAAATTAAGCTTCTGTTGAAGTCAAACCATGATGTTTCCAAGATAGATCTATAGATAAAGACATGCCTTCAGCTTGAGAATGAGCAAAGTGCAAAAATCACTTTTGCATCAGTTTAATTATCTTCTTAAATCTATGCACTGTAATGACCCTCCTATCTCATAATATGCCAGCCCTTCACAAGTATTTCAGCATAGGTATGACACCCTTTCAACTGCTTTCTTTCTTTGCAGCCAGCAGGAGAAAATAACCTTATTAGGTTGCAGCTTGGGCTGGGAGTAGGAGGCAAAAGGGCTGCAGTGTTCACTGAAGAAAAGCTGGGTAAGCAGCCTGAGCCGGCATCGAGCAGGACTCCCAGCTCTGCTGCCTGGGTGGAGCAGCAAGTTCCCCAAATCCCAGAATACAGCATTTTGCAATAAGCAAAGGGTTTGTTGGTTGGGGTTTTTGCAGTGCTGTGACTTCTGAAGAGGGAAAAATGCCACATTAATCAGGAAAGAAATTATGTTACCACAGCAATTTAGCATGCAGGATTGATTTCTAAATGAAAAAAATACGCAGTCTAAACATCATGGCTAGAGTAATTTTATGTACAATACATACTTCTCCATACTTTCTTCATTATAAAATATTCGTTCTTTCAACTTCTACAGCTGCCATCCCTGATGGCTGCATATCCATTTTTCCTCCATTATCGCTTTACAGGGTAACATGCCCAGCAGACTGTCTCGTAATGCTGGGGTACTTTTCCAATGAACAACAAAAAAAAAGGCATTAACACCTGCACCTTGCTTCATATTTCATCATGTCTCTAGATTCTGCTGTGGTCTCCCTTGGCACCTGTGAGGTTGGGGTTAGTTTTCCAGCAGCTCTCACCTTCTTGGGGCAGCCATTGCAAAACCCTCCCAGTTTGCACTGGTATAAGGAGAATAATGGATAGTTTTTGGTGAATGAAACTTCAGACAGTGTTTACAGTTTATTATTTTGGACAGAATTTATAGTTTATTTTTTGTTACAGAGTAGTCTAGACAAAAAAATTTTCTGACCAAAAATAGTCATCTTCATTAGAAAATTCGATTCTATTTAGAAAATTCAATTCTATGAAGGTGATGTTGTATATCCAAGAAAGAATTTCTAGCAAAAAAAGCTTTTTTGCCTACTTCAAGTGAGGACTTGCAATCTTAAACCTTACAGTCACGGAAATGCATGAGCTCAGACAAGTACCTTGGAAATTCTACTTCTTCTGAGGTGACTGAAACTTCCATTTAAAAGATATGAAGAAAGCTTGGAAATTGTCTTTTCTGACTAGCAGTATTTACAGATCTTTTTTTAAACTCTGTCTGTTTTTTCATGGTTGGCTTGTAAGTTAGAAACATTGAGAATGCCTTGGTGAGTAATAAATATTAATGCAAATATTAATTTATTCAAGCTATTTTGAAAGACTCGGTGTCATATCATGCCTAAAGAGACCCATTAACCACTTCTTGAAATTTTTAATCTTTTTAAATACCCATGATCTTGATAACCCTCTCCTGGTTTTCTCCATCTCTACTTGCTAAACATTCTGGATAAAATTCTGTTAATAAAGCCCAGTATATCAAAAAGAGAAGAAGCCAAGTTTAATAGGTGAATTATCCTTCTAAATTTTATTTTGCACTTACCTGGTCTCTTTCAGCAGAGATCTCAGAATATTTTATAAGAGCATATTGAGTGATAGATAAATTACACCTAATAACACCCCAGGAAGTAGTACAGTTAAATAAACAGAAACATAGAAAATTTAATGGTCAAAGGTCAAATAATAAGTGATTTGCAAAACCAGGGCAAGCACCTAAGGAGTCCTAACTATGGTTCCTGCAATTTGCTCTATGAAATATGTCAAGCCTGATTTGCAACTTTCTTCATCCTTGTGTAATTACTTAGTGCAGTGCAAGACAAGTGTAAAACAGGAGCAAAATTGGTGCCAAACCAAAATAGCACAGGTACGAAAGGATGAACAAGGGAGAAGACAATGCAGAATCCCTAAACTCTTGCCCATCATGATGACCAACTTGTCTCTGGTTCATTAACTCTCTTGTTTACCTACCAACATAAGTGATAAATTTTGTAGTGCTCTGTTGACAAAAGGGTTGGCTAGTTATCATTTTGCTGATGGATGACTCTGCAGCAAATTAAATCATTATAGGTGTACTCTAGGTGTCATTCCACTTTTTCCTTCTGGTTTTTCAGCAACAACATATAGGTAGAATTAGAATTCAGATTTTTTTTTTTTTTTTATTAGTGTGTTATATATCTGGGGGCTAAAATCTGGGCCTTAAATTTAACAGACTTCTCTTAAACATAGATTTACATCACATACATAGATATTTGAACATCTTGTTGCATAGACGTCACTTGAGACTTGTATCATGACAGATAATATTAAATGCACTTAGTTTGAACAAATTACAGAAAGAGTAAACAAAAAAAAGTAACATTAAAATACTTCTCACTGAAGTACAAAGTTACTAATTTAGCAAACTGCTTCTCATAACATTATCCCTTCTTGTTACCAGATGTTACCAGCCAACACTTCAGAACATGCTCATTCTCAGTAGGAACTAGCAATTTATATTAAATTTATATTAAATTCGAGATGTTAAGAGACAGTCACTAGACCCACTGTATTTTGGATTCATCCTACCTAGAAATGAACTAGAAGTTTTGTATTGGAAAGATATTTTAGTGGCTAATGCATATCCTACATAATAAAACACTGGTGGGGAGGAGGATATCTGATGATACCTTTTGTTTTCACTAACCACAAAAACTTTTAACTCTACTCCAGTTCAGATGTAAATATTTTATTTTGACACAAAATGCTTATGCTTTGAAGCAGTTTGGCTGGGTTTCACTGTAATGGTACATTCCCCTGCTGTGAGCTTTTCATCCACGCCCACCCTTGGTTGGGACAGTTTTCCTGAGCAGTCTCACCTCCCCTGTTACAAAACAGCCTTTTCCTACTACTTGCAAGACCTACATTTGGCTCCAGCTGGAGCTGTAAAAAATGACAGTAACATTTTCAACAGCCTAAAAAAATGAGAAAAAATACCATTCAGAAACTGTATTTATGTCCATTTCATTGTTTCCCTATGAGAATTTTTTTTTTTTAATGTTGATAATTTGTCTTTTTTTCTTGACAGGATAAAAGCCAATGTTAGGAAAAAGCTTAAATTTTCATCAAGGTCTAACCTGATGTCTCCCAAACATGAAATCAGAAAAGAAAGTCAAATTATTCCTTTAATAAAAAAAGAAAAAACAAAAGGAACCAACATGCAAAACAAAGCAGGCTTTTTTTTTTAAATCACAAAACCAGAAAAGACACCACAAGTCATTTTTAAATTAACAGCAATGCTAGCTCATTCTGCTGAATACGATATTTAAAAATCTGTTTTAAAACATAAATGGTAAGACACCAGGCTAAGTGTTTTTTACAATGATTCTTTGACTAAAGTGCTTTTCGTGGTACTGTCCATCCAAAGACCTCACAGCAGTTTTCCAGCACTGATGCGCTAACTCCCCTGACATTGACAAATACACTGCTGTTCTCTTTAGCAGTTATGGGAGCTGAGTCACAGAATATAAAATCTCTCACAGGAGGCTTTACAAGAAGCCGAAGTTTTCTAGCTGTGTTGGTTCTGCAACTCAACAAGCAGGCAACTTCCTGCACCCTGTGGGTGCCAGACTCAAAATCCTCAGCTGTACCTTCAGCAATGTGGGTCCCACATGCCCCTCCTTGCCCCCTCTGTGACATGGACCTTTTCTCCAGCTCCCATCACCACTGCCTTGTCTACAGCTCTAACCTAATATCCTTAATTTTTCCTCTGTAAAGTATGCCTGGACACAATTCTAGAAAGGTCTAGATGGAGGATTTTATGCGCTCCACTTGAAAGGTGCAGACCTACCCTAGGACACCTGACAGCTGTGTCCCTACACCTGGTGCCTCTTCCCAAGCTCCTGGGTTTTGCTCCACGTGCTCCTTAATATTCAGTTCACTCCCAAAGCATCTCCCTCACCTCACTCCAATTCCCACTCAAGTGGTCTGGAGAGGGGGTGGGAGGGTAAAGACAGGGAGGAAGAAGAAAGTCTGCAGTTAAATGGACCCCGAGATACATTCACGCTACAGTGAGAAATGGTGTTCTCCTTGCTTTCCCCACCTCCCTTCCTCTCCTCCCTCACATCTACTTGTCTGATTATGATCTCTATTTCTCTCACAAAGATTTGATAATCCTTTCTCAGGGCAGGAAGACGGACTATATGTGGCAGGTGTGAGTGGTGCAGGGGCTCACAGCCCTCTCCCCAGCCCCAGGCCAGGGCTGCTCCCCCTGTGCCCTGCCCAGGCTCCTCCCCAGGCAGGGGCTGCACCTTTACTTCTGTTCATGAGATGCCTTGTGTGTTTGGGAGCACATGGGAAAAATGCAAGCTAAAGAGGAAGCAAGCCCCTCAGCTTGGCTCAAATGCAATTTTCAATGTTTAACCTTTTAAAATGGCATCCGCATAGCACCACAATTAGTTTTTAATATATCACTGCCTAAATCCATGTATCTTTGTTACAAGTATTATATTTGCTGTAGGAAACATCTTATGATGACCTGCCACTGCAGCATTACACATCTGAAATACATTCCAGCATTAATTAATTTATTAATTATCATAAAATATCAACGTCAACTATTTTCATCATGCCGTCAACTGTGGTGTGTACACAAGCTAGGGAGTATACACACCTTGTCTGAGGTAACACTAGTTTGCATAAATCTCAATTAGGCAATCATCACAGAGAATAATAACCAGAATTCACAGTACAGCACATTCATCTTAGGGAAGATGAGAGTGACCAGGGTGAGAAAAAGACTCCAAGATCAAAAGTTCTTGCTTGTGCTGGCAGCAGAGGCTGGCAGATGAGAAACACAATGAAATCAAAAGGCACAAGTGACTAAATTTACCATTGGTTCTTGTAAGCAATGTATGATCAGTAAAACCCCATTGGAGATGTGTTTGAAGCATGTGAGGAAATGGGGAGAGGAGAAGTCTCACGTTAGGTGAATCTTCCTGGGCCATGCCTTGTTTTCCACAAAGGCAGCTAGAAGTGTTGGAAGTGAGCTGTGGAACAGCCCTTCATACCAGAAAAACATACAGCAAAACAATGTTTCTTCCCCCCTTACTGAAAAGAAACTACAAACCAGAGCTCCTCCTCAAAGCTTCCTAGCAGGGCAGTGGGAGCTCCTTTTCTCCTGCTCAGTTTAGCAAAACCATGCAGGAAAGGGAGGTGATAATCCCCTGGCGACATTTCACTTAACACTTCTCTGGGAGGCAATAATTCCTGTGTGCCACAGGAAGCAGAGTAATGGAAGCAGGCCCTGTCTCAGAGAAGTGTGTTAATGTACTTGCAGCACATAAAGGACATTACTATGAGCTTAATCCAAGTTTTGGTGAGAGCACTGTAAAGCTCTTATTAAGGCCTTTGTGACATTAGGCACTTTCACTTCAGAGATGTTGCTGTTTGGCAACCCTAAACACTGAGAACCTCCAAACAAAAGGAAACCCAGGCCTGACCCAAGGACCAGATATGCAGATGGATTCCACACACTGAGGGTAAGTGAGCCACATCCTCTATCCCTTACCTTCAAGGTGAGGACAGCAGTTCTGGCTTCAGTAAATAAGCAAACATAAGTACATAGACACAAACCCAAAAGTAATAAAGGGTCACATTGGATCTTTTCTAAATTAGGGCTGTATGATGAATTTCAGTTGCTAATTCACAAGAGAAGGCTGGGAGCCTAAAAACTGGGGAACTGACCCCTATCCCTTCCTTTTTTGGACAAGTTATTTCCTCCCTAGACATCCCTTGGCTCATCCACCTTGTAGGCACAGATTCTCTTCAGCTTCTTTGTACACCTAACATCAAGTTTTCTTCCAAGCTGGTTTCTCTTCACCATCAGTAACAGCAGTGCTTACTGCAGCCCGCACGCTAATGTATTCTTAAACATTTTTAAGGGCTGTTGGGGACTAAGATATGTTTCATGAAGAGATGGAGAAAATAAGAGAGAGCAGAAAAATGGGGCTAACCAGGGCTGAAAGTGTTAGGATATCAATCTGAAAATGTATCTGTAAATTACGGCCTTTGCTATTTTTAGCTATCATTTCAGAAACAGCAATAATGATGGATACCACCTTTGTACCTCAGCTACTCAACGGCAACTTGTCCTTGCGACTTTGCCACTGCTGCATGAATAGGAGATTCTCCCCAAGAAGACAAGGAAAGCAGAGCAGCTCTGCATGGGACTGTGCCCAGTGATTTAGCTGCAGAGCTGCCACTCATTTTGCCACGTTGCTGTAGAGAAGCTAATTAGCCCCACTGAGAGTCAAGCTTTATTAGCCTCAGTGCATGTTTGTTAACCTTGTCTCACCATCAGGGACAACACTTGGCCAGCACAGGACAAGGGTCTTTGCACCAGACGCCTGCACACAGACATGCCACATGTTCTGGGTCTGTCCCTGGTGCAGTGTGCTGCCCCAGTATCCCCAGTGCCGTGGCCAGCTGGGGAAAGCGGGGGCATGATTCACCCTGCTCACCATGTCTTTCCCACTACTTCTCCCACACACAAGCATGGGAGAGGGCCTGCACCAGTTCAGCAGAAACAACATTTCTGCCCCACAGCTGCTGCCCACCCTAGGAGTAACCACAAACTCTTCTATTGCAACAGCAACTTCAACTTTGGAACTGAGCTGATGCTCACTCTCAGTGAACACTGTCACCAAGTATTTGGCACCCACATTCCTGTTGCTCCAACTGCACTTAAGACCCAAAGTGCCAACGTTACTTACGACAAGCAGGACTGAGAATAGCTGGTGATGGACCATGCCTCGAGGCACCTTGGCCTGAACCTGCCTCTCCACACAGGATGTAGGAGGCTACACGCCCATGGCAAGGCACCAAAGGTGCTCAAGCCTGTGGAAGTGCTCAGGGGCTGCAACTGCCTTGTTCTGGAGCAAATATGGAATGTGTATGTGCATGGAGATTAGATCAGACGATGGCTTCAGGCTCTCACTTATCCTACAAAGGGAGGAAAGAAAGTAATATCCTTAATCTGAAGAGAAAATAAGGGAAACCATTTAGTCAGGACCACACAGAATCACCAGGCCAGAGATAGGAATCCTTTTGGTTACTACTGAGAATATGAATTAAGGTTGTGCATCATCTTTAACAGAAATCTCTCAGATGACCCAGGGCATTGGGATTAGGCCTTTTGGCTGCACCCCATGAGCTTATTTCACTTGTGGAGCATTTCTGGAGTCTGTTGCCCTTCTGTACTGAAACAACTACACAGATCAGGACCTGGGCACAAAATGCTCTCCATGGCACCCTAAGCCTCCAGGTCTGCCCGTGGCCTGCCTTCTCCAGCCATCCCTGGGCTCGAATGAGCACATCTCTGCAGTGACTCTGACAGGCACACACTGTCTCTATGGCAATGAGAGACAGGAAAAGCCTCGGAAAGATGCTGCAGAAGGGACTGTCTGGCACCAGGAGGAGACAGCAGAATGTGCAGAAGACCAGAGGGAAACATTCCCTGCAGGCTTAGGAAAGTGTTGTGGCCATGGGATGACAATATGAGACCCACAGGAAGATAGCAATAAGTGTCAGTTTGCTTCAAGTCAGGTTTTCCTTATCATTAATGTTTTCATTACCTTTTATTTATAATGGATTAAGTTTTAACTACGCAGTACTGTAAAAAGTGCTCACTGCACACCACTCAGCTTGAACTTCAGCAGGCTCCTGTAAACTGTGAAATATAACCTTTCCAGCTTTCTAGTGCAGAACTGCACTGCATGTTACATACTTTGTTGCAGCACAGGAAGGGGTATTATGAAATAACAAGTACTGCATAAGAGTACTTTCAGGTGCTCTCTGTATTTGTGTCAGGCTTTTCCCTCTTTGGAAGAACTGCAGTTAAAAGGCATTACATTAGCATAAAAACCATATTTAACTAAAACCATATCTACTATTAGAACTGATGATTCAGAACAGGAAAGGAAAGAAAATAAGACTTCTAATCCATTCTTCCCTATTTATTGTTTGTTTCCTTTTTAACACTTCGTTCAGACAAGTGCAATGAAATGGCCTTGCCAGGCTCAGCCTCTGTTTATAGCTACCTTTCAGTTCTCAGGTACTAGTGCCTTCTTGCCTCATATACAGGAACAAGAGAATTATGTTTTAAAATGTACATGTTTTAATTTTGTCAGGATTTGATGTGTCACTAGAGAAAATGCAATAAAAGTCTACAAGTTTCTGCTTCTGCTATAAACTACTAATCATGATCAAGACAATATGACAGGATTTATTAGTCACATTAATTGTTACAATTCATATTCACAAATTGGTTTTAATCCTGCATGTACCTATTTGCTCTCAAAATCCAATCAAAACAGAGAGGTCAATTTTCTACTTAAATCCCTAAAAAGAAGTTATCTACAAAAGCTGCTGCACTTCATCTCTCTGAATTCAGGGGGCAGATTATGGAATGGGGCAAATTTTTACTCATGCCAAGTAAATTAAGAAGCAATACAGCATGTATTTGCAGGCTTATCCACCTGTGCTGTATCCCTACCACATGCTCTTTCACAGCCACCTATTCTCTATGGGTGGGTAGGACTGAGGGAGAAGGTGGGAGAAAGTGGGATGAAATATTGGGACAAGAAGTATATAATCCTGGAGTCACTGGAGAAATCAATATATTGGTAATATATTCAAGTTCCATATGTGTGTGTAAACAAAAGACCAGGACTTACATATAAATCTGCATATGGTATATGGGACCTCTTCTGAAACAACTCCCTGAGACATATATTGCTGCCCTACTGCTGTGCTTTTCAAAACCCACATCTTTTCTAAAAGAGAACGTCTGCACCTAGCAGATTCTAACTTTGTGTGGGTGTGTAACCGACTTGGTTACCAAAGAAACTAGTTCATGTTCTACACCACTGAAAACTAATATTACTATTAGAATAAATAATTGGAAGGAGAGGAAAGGAGGGGGAAAGGGAAAAAAAAAAAAAGAAAGAGAATTACTGCACTGCAGATTTGTAACAACCAATTAATGGCCAGGGAGAGAAATGCCATAGCCTCTGTCACAAAATTTTCACTCTCCCTACACCGACCAAACAAGCCTTTGCTTTCAATGCAAATATTTCAAACCCAAGCCTACACTGCTGTGTTCACGCACCACTGCACTGCCTACACGACGTGTTTTCTGCATAAGTGAAGGAAAGTTGCAGACATCTTGTACTGTTGCCAAGACACTCTGACACTTGCTCAGAGACACTCTGCTGCTGCCGCTGCTGCTCAGGAATCCTCTGACTCCCTGCACTCCAGTGCCGCACCTGGGCGCTCCCCGGCTGCTTACACCTTCTGCCTTGCTTTTCCATAGCATTGGATTTGCCTTTCTTCTCTGCAGCAGCATCCACCTGTATATGTGGAAGGTGAACAAAACCCCAAAGAGCAGAACCGGACCATTTCTTTGGGGCAGAAATACTGTATTACTTCATGCTCGCTATGCTGGCAGGGTAACACCCATATGTTTAATGCAGCCTCGCGCCAGCACCACCAGCTGCTTTTTCAGGGATTTTTGGCCGGTTTTCCCAAAGTGCCACACCAGTGCTCTAGGTCGCTGCCCGTGTCCGGCGGCAGCTCCTGCGCGGTGCCGCGTCCCGGCGGGGCGAGGCGGGAGCGCCCGGCAGCGCTGCCCGACACCGCCGCCCCGCGGCCCCGCCGCCTCCGCGGGCTGCCCGGA
>VWZW01001213.1:283958-294980 GCA_013397115.1 Edolisoma coerulescens
GGAGCCGCCCGGAGCCCCGGGAGCTGCCCGGAGCCGCCCGGAGCGCCGGGAGCCGCCCGCGCCTCCCTTCCCGCAGCCCCATCCCGCCTTCCCCGCTCCTCCTGCGGGCGAACGCGCGGGGCGCGGGGAAAGCGGCGGAGGAGGCGGTGGGAGCCCACAGCGGGTCTGACGGGAGGGGGAAAGGGAAACTGAGGACAGAGTAAAGGAGAGCAAGGAAGAGCGGAAAACTCGGGATGTGATGTGGACGTAGGACACAACTGCGCCTTGTGCAGCAGCCCGGCAGAGGCGGAGATGTGGCCCCGCCACACGGCCGGGATTTGGCCGAGCGCGTCCCCAGAGAGCAAGCGAGCCCCTTGGGAGGCTCTTTCCAAGAACTGCAGGCAAGGGGACCCCCACAACATCGCAGTCAGTGTGAATGGAAGGCGCTGTTTTCCTTAGAAGAACTAATCGACTCTTTTTTCCCCCAGGTAATCCTCTGTTTACAGTCTGTGGCTGATGCATCAGCGGGCTGGTGGCATCCCCAAAGACCGCTGAAAGCAGCAGAGGCTCAGCAACGGCAAATGGGAAAAAATTACAAAGCTTTGCCGAGAGACGCTGGAGCTCAGCAGTCACTCTCGACCCTGAACACCACCTTGCTGAAGGTTTCCCTTTTTCATTACCTTTTTTCTCACATCTGTGAGTTTGATTGTGCCAAAGCCTGGTCACTCTTCATACCGTACTCCCTCTCCTCTATCAAGCTACAGCCAGTTTCACCTTTGTCCAGGCCATTCCATGCCACCTGGACCTCTGGCTACAGATCAGTGACCCAGGGATTAGTGTCACTTATCTTGATTTTCTCTTTCACTCAGAGGATCTCCCAGCCCTGACAAGAAGACAGATAACAAATTTCAGAAGCCAAAGCTGAGTTCACCCACCTTACTGCAGCTGTTCTCCACTCAAGCCCTTTCCTCCCATACTTTTACCCAGACAAAACCATGGTTCCCAGCTCTCAAACATCAGAGTCCTCAGGCAGTCAGACATAGCAGTGAGAGCCAAGGACAAAGCCTGATGTGCAAGAGGGTGCACAGCTCCGTAACTCAGGAGTTTTTTCTTTAAATTGTCTTTCCTCTCATTCCAGTCACAGCCACATTCCAGCACCTACAGCAAATGACGCAGGGTCTGGCCTCCAGAGAACAGACTCATTCCATATGCAACTCTGACTCCTTCCTTAATTGATCCTGGGCACCTAAAAAGGAATGGCTTAATCCTAAAAAAAGCTAATGTGTCAGCATGTAAGTAAAATGTATGTTCACACTGAGGCCAAATTAATATTTTGGCACCTGAAATTGGGTGTTTCTGAACATTTCAGTGCCTGACTGCAACAGGAATGCTCTTTAATACATATCTGCATATAAAATTCTGGAATGGGGCTGGGGGGGTGGGGGGGGGGGCAGATATCTCTAAAGCAAATGGCTTCCCATCCCCCACAGGAGTTCCTGAATGTATTACTGTCTCAGAGGACCCATTGAGGGATCTGAAGCCTTAATATACAGACTTTGACCTCACAAGCTGAGAAGGAAACTTTTCAAGGGAGAATAAAACACTATCTTTACTGTTGTCACTACTCTTCTCTGGGAACAGAAGAGACACAGAAATACAAAGAGGGATGGTGTATGGTGATGGAGAAAGACACTTCTCCCTGTTCGTTTTCCACTCCTGTAAGTAATGCTTTCCCCAAGACCAGGATTCATCCTCTCACTGTTATATCCCACCCGCTGGTTCCAGTTCGCCTCTGCATCATTATTCTCCATCAGCTGTCTAAGATTTCTGTATCTTCGTGCACCTCTCTTCCTCTCCATTTCAGCCAGGCTAATTCACCTTCCATCATATCAGAGAAGGATGCATTAAAAAAAAAAAAACAAAACCAAAAAAACCAGGAAAACAATCTCCCTGAACTTAGCAGAATTGCCAGGGACCAGAGCAGCCCCTGGCTTCCAAAAAAAGCAATTGCAAAGCCCCAAACTGAGCATGCTAAATACAGTGTGGTTTAAGCAGCCATCTCTTAGGAACCAAACCATCTGCTAAGCATGTGCAAATAGTGACTTTGGAGATTATTATGATTTACTGAATTTTGGAGGAATTTTACAGGAGCAGTAAGAGGAGGCTCTAAGTACTATTGTGACATAAGTATTACAGAATAATGAAATACTGATTTTAGTTTTAGGAACAGAATTCATCTCCCATGAGCCAAAATGTAAGCCTGCAGCAGCCTTAAGGGAAAAAAAAAATTCTTAATGATTTCCTCAAATGTACAGTAAATTTCATTGAAATATAGAACAGTCTTTCCTTGTATGATATTCCCATGCAGTCAAAATAAAGTGAGTGCTTTCAGGTGCAAAGCCAAACTCAATTAGTATTATACACAAACTGGAATATACCCTGAATTCTGATCAGAGGCAGGCTGATGATTCATACTGCCATGGTCTGCACATTCGGATTTGCAAGGAAAGCCAGTGTACAGCTTGATAAGGGGTTTTGATCCAAAAATAGGCACAGATGCAATTTTAAACATTTGCCTGAGAAAAATTAGGTTTAGACACTGTACTTTAATTGTGTGTCATCTAATGCTGATGGGCACCTACCCAGGTAGAACACCAGCTCCTCGATTAGAATGTAAAGCAACATGTAACATTTACAGTAATGTAATTCTCTATTCATGAGCAGAAAGCACTGCTTGGAATGCAGCTTTCATAGAAAACAAACCCAAAAACCCTATAAAGATCAAATGTACATCATACAGTAGGATAAGTCCCTGCTTCTCTTTTTATCTCAGAAACATCAGGAACAATCGGAAAATCAAGCCAGTCCTATGAAAAGCATGTAAGAGAAAAAGGTATCTGATGTTTTCTTATTTTGAATACACACCTGCCTAATTATGTGATGGTTCTGAACTGAAAATGTATGCCTTAAGAATAACTGACCTCTCTCGAAGGCTGTATACATTTCACCTGCTGATAAAAGGTACACCTGTGACTTACTGATGTGGGTTTCTTCCAGCACTGTACATCCCATGCTTTGTCATGAGAGACTTTTAGTGCTTAAAAATAAAAACAGGCAGACTGTGGTCTTACCCTAAATACAGTACTCAGAGAAACCTTCTCCTACTGTCTTGCATATTCTTTACATGGCAGTGTGGGGAAAGCAAGTAATGGGACATTTTAGGAGCTATTTAAATATGGTTGTGGTACGTTTTTAGTGAACACGTGTTAACATAAGGGGTGTATGAATGGCAAATCCCTTGCTTTATAATAATGTGTCTGTTTTGTTTTGTTCGTTGTTTTGCTTCTTAAAGGTCCTAAGAAGCTCCTCTTCTATTTTCTCCTGATTGTAGCCAGTCCCTCGCTTCATTCATGGGCATTTACAGAAATGCAGGGGAAAGATATGTTTGTGACAGGCAGAAAGGACAGCAGCAGCTCAAGGTACATCCAAACTGCTGACAAACACATCCCTGGTGCAATTTTCTGGTGTTTGTTGAGAAAGCCCTGGTGCAGGGCTGTAACAATGGCCATCTGGGATCCATATTTGTGGGAAGTTGAAAATGGGCTGGTTAAAGAGTAGGTAAAACTCACTTCCCCTTTACAATTCATTATAGTACTTGGCTCATGTCAACATTTAAAAACAGTTGATAAAACATAACAAAGTATAATGTTAAGAATGATCTTACAGTAAGGGTTCTCTGGTCTGAATAAATCTCTGCACTGTTTTATCATACTGTATTTCCTAAATGCTGTTAAATTGTTGATTATGGTCATTCCATTCCCTGTAAGAGGCAGACAACCTTTATCATCCCAGTTTTAAAGACGGGGAAACTGAGGCAAGGAGAGAATAAAAGTGAATTCCCTACAGCAACACAGCAGTTGTAGAACCTGATTCCTGCAGCTTTCAGTCCTTGGTCTGTCATCTGTGCTGCATCCTATAAATGATGCAAAACCCCTGTGATATTGTCTAAAATCTACTCAATCTGATACCAGTCCATAAAGACATTCTGAAAGACTGGAGAAAAATTACAGGGTTTTTTAAAATGTCCTTTACTGAAGGTCTCTTACTTTATAGCCAACAACACTGTCAATATGACTCAATATGCAATCTAGATGCAGGTGGAAGAACGTGACAGAGCAGTATGAAGACAATTCTGAGTCAGTGTGCTGTCCCAAAGCCATATATCTGTAATATATGTTTAGATAATTGTTTTTACTAACAGCTTTAGAGACAGAAAGCCTAGCCAAAGGCTGTAAAGGTGATGTAAGTCAGAATATGAAGAAATAAAGCAGGGGAGAAATAGGTTGATCAGCCCTGTCTACACAGCTTGGCTGCTCTGCCAGGGACTTCCATCAAACCCACATTTTCTCTTGAAAGAAAGTAGGTGAGCTAGGTAGGAGCTGTTCATTGTGCTTAGTAATAAGTGTCTTTGCATCTGCAAATCACAGGCTATTTTTTCTTATACTTCACCAGTATAAGGTGAAGTATATCTCTGTTTATACACACACACACACACACACACACATATATACATATATATATATATATACATATATATATATATACACATATATATATATATAAAAACAGATGTGGAAGTGTGACACCTAACCTATTCTTTGGCCATATTTTCGAGTCACAGAAAATAGTGCTGGCTGAGAGAGTCCTCAAAGATACCTGGTCCATTCTTCTACACCAAAGTGGGATTAGCAATACTTACGTCACACCTTATACATTAATCCAGCTTGCTTTTAAAATCCACCAGTACTGGAAAGCCTGCACCCTTCCCAGGTGACCCTGCTGCTCCACATTACTATTAGAAAGGCGTCATTATCAAAAAGCTTTTTTAGTATCCAACTTAAACATCTGCTTTTATTTAAGCCTATGTAAATATATATTATATATATATAAGTAAGCATTTACACATATTCCATATATATAGTGTACGTGTGTGCCTTCACATATACATGTGCATATCCGTGTGCATATGTATGTATTCATTCCTAAATCTGAAATCAGATGCTAACCTATTTTAATAGCTCCATGTGTTTTCTTCTGCTTTCACTTGCAGCCTACTTCTTTTGCCCATTTTTGCATGAAGGCATATAAACAAAAGAGAAACAACATTCACACTATTCTAGGAGTTACACTCTGCCAAAATCCCAGTATCTTCAGACATATTTACTGAACTCCCAGTTAATGTTTTATTTTATACTAAAAGTTGTCTCCTAAAGCAGTGCTTTACCTTTAAAGTAGAGAAGTCATACATTTTATACATTTAACTGTGATGGTTAAATTAAAAATTCCTATTCTCTTAAAATAATTTATCCACAAATGAAACCTCTTTTCTATTTTGGTGCCATGAATCCTGAATACTATAATTCATTTTCTAGTAGTATTCCAATATCAGAATATTCAGAGTTATTCTAATGAGAACTTTGTATTGTGAACCCAGGGTAACACATACACAGCAATGCTTCTTCATTGGCTCACAGACATTTTTCCCAAAGGATATATTGTTTAAGTCTGTCCTCTTCTTTAGACAAATTCATGTTCCTGATAACATTTGTGCATTTCCTATTTTTTTAGAAAGCTGCATCATCCAGTTACCTAATACAACTGCATTCAATTAACATCAACAAGACTGGGACACCAGGCAGATTTATTGTGTTGTCTTGTCTGCTTGTTTTGTTTCTTAAAATGTAGTATGAAAGCTGTAAATTGACTCGTCTGCTTGTTTTAGCTGTAACATTTCAGTACATCAGGACCATTCAGTCTGAATTTCAAAATAAGAACTTAATCCATCTTTCGGCAAGGAAGGACTTTTTTTATCAGGCCATTATTATTTATGGTGAAGGAAAGACCTTTCCCTAGGTCTGGCAGAAGTGTCAGCAGTCACTCTTTTAAAATAAACAGGTGAGAGGCCATGATTAATAATCTGGTCAATCGCAAATATCAGACGCTGGAGCCAAAAATATAGCCAGAGAGAGACCCAAAGGTTTCCGCTTAAGAAGCAAACCTAGATCTAACAAAATATAGGGGAACCCAAATAAAAGCAGAGCTGTGTTTTTGTGCAGCCTATGCCAATATGCAAGGGAACAGATCCATCCTTCTCCTCTACTGAGCTTTCATACAAGCAGAGGGGGAAAAGAAAGCACAGGCTCCCTGGCTCCCTGTTACATTCCAGGGTTTTTTTCCAATCTGTTCATGTCAATGGTACAATCGGGGATTTCCAGTTTTTGTATCAGCACTGCCAGGAGCAGGCTAATGGAGCATCTCAGAGACAGACCACAGAACTGCAATTCTAGCCACACAGGGCACTTCCCTCTTTTTATTACACTCTGTAAAAGATGTCACACATGCTTTCTCTTAGCAGTCCTCATGAATCAGCAGAGAGCTGACGAAGAGTGACCACCAAGGCACTTGGGAAAGAATCAGGTGCCAGCTGTCAAAGTATTTCTTGATGATTTACATTGTTTTCATATATATCTCTCTATCCGCTTGGAGGAACAAGCCAGAGAGGAGCAATTACATATTTGCATTTTACAGGACAGACTGCAAAGAAGAGTTGTTGTCATGCAGGAGCAGGAGGGAGGATTTCTTCCCTTTTAGCAGATGCAAAAAAATATTTCAGTTCCTGTGATTTCTCCCAAGATCTGCATTAGCAAGTCCAGTGTGTGGAGCGTGCGTGTCCTGTCACGGGTGGCAGCATGTCGGGGCACGGGGGAGTGCAACGTCAAAGGGCATGCACAGCCACAGCTTTTCCTCATCTTTGCCTCTCTCCTCCCTTCCGTTTGGTGAACACTAGGGGCTTACACACACTGAAGAAAAAATTCCAGCATGACTGATTTTGTCAGTAGCCTGTTTCAGGGAGGTGAGAATTCAGCCATCTTGAATTCCAGCAATGGAATCTGTGGATGCAGACTGCAAAATATGCGGCCGTCCCTTGGCAGGGTATTGCTTCCTGGTTTGTATGCTGGGTTTAAAAGGCAGCTGTTCTTCAGGCAGCCCCATCCTTCACGACCCAAAGGACTAGTGTAGAGAGAATACACAGCCTTAGTGATGCTGCTTTGTTCCTCTACTAAATTTCTGCTTTCTCTGGTTGCAACGTTTAAAACGTCACCTTAGTTTTGGAGTTCTTGACCTCTGGTCATGCTGTTTGGGCCCATGATGCCTCACTCCTTCGTGCCAGCCAAAAGAAGGTGGGACTGAGGAGAGGAAAAGAGGCAAGTGAAGTTTCACTGATTAAATATAAACTACTAACTGCACTGAGACCAGCTTTCAATTTCGCAAGGTTGCTTCTAGAAAGCCCTTTTTAGTATAAGAAAATTGTCATCCTTCTGGGAGAAGTGCAGCACATATAAGTGAAAAGAGTGATACTTTTGTATATTATTCCTATTACGATAGGACCCGGGCTGGAAATAAGGAGGATGCCTCCTTCTGCGTCACTTTTCCGTTAATTGCAAATGGACAAAAGTTGCAATTTGTGAGGATCCCTCACCAATGAGCAATGGGAAATTAACTTTATCATTAACCTTGTCTGTGCCCTCACCAATTTAATTGGCATTGGCCCAGGTCCCAGACCTGAGGCCAAGAAATACAGAGCAGAGCTTGTGTCGAGTGATGCAATGAGAGGTACTTCTCTCCCCAGCCATCCTGGACTGGCTACATGTCATCTTGATCCCTTGGCACAAAGCACAGGGTCTTTCCACGTCACCAGCAAGACTTTCAGCCAGTATAAATGAGCATAACACAACCAATGTCAATAAAATAGGGTTTGCAACCCTTAAGAGTCTAACCATAATTATTAAACTCTCCTAGAAAATTTTCTTTTTAGTTCCCTTTTCAAAAAAAGAAAAAGTCTTTGTTACCCATCTCCTCGCTGTGGGTAACTTCATTCTCTCCAAGCTCCAGCTGGAACCTGCATCACACATTGCTCAGTGTCCTGTTGCAAAAAACATTCCCCATTCGCAGCAGTAAATCCCCTGCACATACTCCTAAAATATCTTCTGTGGTTCCTCATGCCTAACTAAACAATGCAAAATCCTGATTCTCTGCATACCTCCCACAGCCATCCCAGCTGCTCCTGACACCTTTCCTTTCCCCTAGGCCCTCTTCACTCATCTGAAGTTACTCATCAGGAATCCCCTCCTCCATCACTTCTCTCCATTTTTTCTGTCACTGGACCACTTTTGGGGAGGTAGGAGAAAGAAGTTATTTTAAATAAAACCTTGTCAACTTCTTCCTCTCACATTAGTTTTAAAACTTCCCATCGTAGCAAGATTTGAGCAGATGCTTAAAGACATGCTCATTTCTGGATGTTCAAGTCATCCTAAAGCCCTCTGGCCTGGGCTGTGGGTTGCTTGACCCACCAAGGCTTTGCAGGCCCTGGGAATGACACCACAGCCTCATGCTAATCCACATGACCTGTTTGGCCTTGAGAGCTTCTGAGTGTGGGTCAAGGCAGTCTCTTTGCAGGGATCTGAGAGTCAACAAATGCTTCCCAGCAGACAAATCTGCTCTTGAGAGCAGACTTGAACCCTGTGCAGATGCTGCCTTTGAGTCACATCTTCTCCATCTCCCTTTTACACTCTGTCCCCAAAAGTAGCTACCCTGAGGCATTTGCTTTGAAAGGACATAATCATATTGTTCCCCCCTCATTATCCCTATTCCCAGCATCTGCACCTCATTGTACGGTCATCTCTTCCCATCATTCTCTTCTTAATTTAGTTTGGAAACTCTCTGGAGCAATGAGACATCATTATCTATTTTGTAAAGCGCCATTCAGAGCCGTAGCAGAGTGGCACATATACGTGATAGAAATCCTACCCTTCCATTTTCCTCCAAAAGAAATGCAGAGCAGGTTAATGCTCGGTGCTCACTGAGCAGCATGTGCTGCTGGCTTTCCCCTACAACAGAGGCGAGAGCTCACCGGGCTTTGGTCTTCACAGAGTGCTGTGGGAGGCCTCCAGCTGCTCCACTCCTGACAACCACATTCCCACAGAATGCATTTTGATGGCGATTTTTGGAGTACCAGAGCAATGATGCTCAGTAACAAGGTGACTTCACTACCTGCAGAGTCAGGAGTATGCAGGTTTCCCCTCTGGTTTGGTAACATCCACAGGGTGCTTGCGGCATTGTAATGTAGTCAGTGCAGTTCCAGCACGCACAGCTGAGCTCCAGCAGCACGTGTCAAGCTGCCTCACATTCCCCTGTATGTCCCTCCCCTATGGGTGACCCCACAGTCAAAGGCAGGGCAATTCCTTGGGCTAAAGGGAGGCAGAATTTTATGAGGTGAAAACCTATGACTATCTTTGGAAAGACATAATTTCCACTGCAGCCTGTTGCTGGTTACAACAGGCAGTAAAACTGACTGCTCTGGGAAGACAGAGAAACATCTAGCACAATTGCTGGTACATCGGGTTTTTCCTCCATGCCCCTGCAAAAATGCATATATATTGTTAATGGTTGGACTCAATGATCTTAAATGATTCTATGAGTCTTCCTGGGGTCACCTATAGCTTACCCAAAGTTAATGTGCTGAGAACTGGGCTAGATGTCAGATCCTCAAACTAGTTTTCCTGAGATCCTCTGGAGAACTGCGAATTGGCCACTGGGTGGTTACTGAAACAATTAATAATCTCCCTTCATTTTTAATAATGATAAAATATTTTTAATGGAGACCCCAAAAAAACCAGCACAGATGGTACTGCCTGCAGCAATGACAAAAGTTCTTTACTTGTTGCTAAGGATGTAGAGCACTAGGCACATCCCGACATTCCCCAGATATACAATGAGCTGAGTAAGCCTGTGTTCAGATCTGTGTAGAGTCATGGACAGTGAGGGGAAAGTGCTGGACTGGGACACCAGAGACCTGGGCTCTGAGGCCTGACCCAATACTGAATGTCACCTAAACTTGGGTCCAATCCTCTCTCACGTCTGTGCTTCTATTTCTACCTTTGAGATTTTCTTTAAAATATATTCAGATTAAATTTTCTTTCTTAAATTTACATAGGACTGATAGAAGCAGTGGGGACTCACCTCTGTGGGACTGGAACCGAGCGGGGGCACGATTGTATTACAAACCCCAGCATCCCTGGACTGGGCACTCTAGATGCAGCTGCACTGACGTCATAGGCAGATCACTTTTGGAGTGATTCCTGGTCTTGGGCACAAAACCCACAAGAACCAGGAGATGTTGGGACCTTACCGACCTTGGCCGTGCTCAATCAAGCCACTCGCTTGCCACATTACAAGTGAAACATGGAAAGAGTTTAGCATTCAAGCTGTGTGACCTAGCTGTGAGGAGACAGGAATGATGTCAAGGTTTTGTGCATGAAGCGCCCATGACAAAACATTAGCTTAGGTCAGACACTACTGAAATGTAAAAGGGAGGATGACTGTCAGCCTATCAACAACCAAAACAGGGAGCTGCTGCCGTTTTATGTAGCAACACATGTAACAGCCGTCAAACAGAAACTTCCTTTTCTCAGATTTGTAAAACCACCGGCCACGGTAGCAACTGGACTCCCACTACCAACACCTTTGGATTGGGAAGTAGCAGCTTGGGCCAGATAACAGCTCTAGGAATCAGCGTGCCCAAATATACCAACAGTCAGAGCATTTATGCGCGTTTCTGCTATTTAAATAGAATTTGTGTTTTAAAACGAGGCCGTGCCCCTGGATCGCAGCCGGCGGGGGCTGGCTGTACCTACACACAGGTGGGCAGCGCGCTACGGCACACGCCGCCGGGGCTGCCGGCTCGCGCTGAGGGGAGCGGCAGCGCTCCCTCGGCACGGCGCGGTCCCGGCAGCAGCGGCGCGGCGCCGGCAGGTGCGGGGGCTCCCCGCGCGGGGCACTGCCGGGGCAGCCCGGGGAGGCTCCGGAGACAATGCCGGGGGGCCGGGGACCGTGAGACGGGCAGGGACAGCCTCGCCGCCGGCACCCGCTTTCCCTAATGGGCATGTGCGGCGCTCGCACATGCCCACTCGGGCCGCGCGGGGC
>VWZW01001213.1:295785-310623 GCA_013397115.1 Edolisoma coerulescens
GCTCATCTCCATCCTGCTGGGCGCCAGCTTCAGCCGCTACCAGGTGGAGGAGAGCGTGGAGCACCTCCTGGCCCCCACGCACAGCTTGGCCAAGATCGAGAGGAACCTGGTGGACAGCCTCTTCCCGGTGAACCGCTCCAAGCACCGGCTCTACTCCGACCTGCAGACGCCTGGGAGGTACGGCCGGGTGATCATCACCTCCTTCCGCAAGGCCAACATGCTGGACCAGCACCACACCGATCTCATCCTCAAGGTAACCCCGGCGGGTCCCTCGGCCCCGAGCATCGCCACCCCGCCTGGCCCGGCGCCCCGCTCCCCGCACCTGCCCGCCGGCACGGACCCACCCGCGCATGCCGTGCTCTGCCTGCCCGGCACGGGCGCTGCCACCGCAGCTCCCCGGTCACCTCCCTGCAACAGTTGGGACGCCAGCCCGCCGCGGGGAGCCGGCACCGCGCTCCCCGCCAGCGCCGCGGGCTCTGCTCTCTTCCTCCTTCTTTAGTTTTTTTTTTCCCCATCTTTTTCTTTTTTTTCCCCGTTTTCCTTTTATTTGCTGTGGGTGAGCGAGAAGGGCAGTCTGGCTTGCTTAAATAATTTTTTTCGGTGTCTCTCTACTCGTGTGGCAGTTGTGCTCCCGAGTTAAGGCGTCTCGGGCTTTGATAAACTCAAACTTCAAAAACAGTTAGGTACCAGTCTGTCAGGCTGCCGAGAATGGTTTTGGGGGTTGCTGCTGTGTCTGGACTGCACTTCTGCGTGGAGAGGGGTAGCACAAAACCTTCTTCTCACTGCTCATCAAGGCAAATGACATAACTCCGCAGCTTATTTTTAGTGGGTAGTGGTTTTTTCCCCTCCACTCCCAGCCCACCACCACCGGTTTCATAGATGAAGAGAAAATCCAGCCCAGCTATAGATTGCAGGCATGGTGCAGCCTGTGCTGCCGGTTCAAGTTAGAGCGGGCAGCATCTTCCCACTTGAGCAGCATGGAGTGTGCGAGTCACAATCTGACAGGACATCTCACCATACTATATAACATGTCAGAAACCTGCATTTCTTGAAGCTGGTACTCTAGTTCATACCCCAGTAGTTTTGAACAATCTTGGAAAGAAAAACAAGGAGAATAGATGCAAAAACTGAGTGTTAAGAGGGTCAAGTTCACTCAAGAAAAAGGAAAGGAACATTTGGAAATAACCAGAGGTGTGGCTAGCTCAATCCTGCACATTTTTGCCGTTGCCTTGTGGAAGCCCAAAAGATTTCAGCATTGGTTTTTTTTTCCCCCGAATGTCAAACTGTCAGCCCATATAAAAGCCAATGTTAATTATTCTTAATCACTTCACAGAGTGTCTCTTCTAAAATGAAAAAACAGATGCTAACACCTATTGTAAGAGACTTCAGGGAGACCTCCCTCTTTACTAAACAATGAAATAACTGTTACAGTGAATTTATTTATATTTTATTTCCACTGTAGGCACATACAGAACTGTGGTACAGAGCCACTCAGTATTTTCTGTTTTCCTTTTGACATATTACCCAACAGTAATGAGCAAACGTTTAATGAGTGTCAACTCACTAAGTACAGTAACAGCAATGTTACTGGCAAATGAGAAAACTCCAGAGAAACGATTGTCATTCCTTCATTTTCTTGTACTGTGAATTGCATTTGCATCCAGTATGTGCACATTTACTCAGTCATAGGATAATAATGGTAATGGATTTTTTCTCTGTACTGCTTTCTCTAGAGATCTGTAGTTTTATCAATAGCAGAGTGACACACAAATAAATGGGACTCAGAATCTTTCCACAAGCAAACTTCTGCATAAGATTTATCACGTCAGCAAAAGAGGTATAACTTAGAAAGTTCTGTCAGTATTTAATGCAGCCTCATTTTTAATAGACAGAATTTGCTAACAAAATTACTATTTTTCTTTTAGTGAGATGATGAACACCATTGCCATTTGATTGTTTAGACATTGTCAGGCATATCTGATGCATTATTTCCAACTCTTTACTTATCTCCTTAATTCCAATATGCTTTGTGTAGAATAGATTAGGTGCCTTGTCCTGATTATGTTTCTGTTTGTGAGCAAAGGCAGGCACAGGCAGCTGCCTGTCCAACCTTGTGGATGGCCCCATGGGTCAAAGAACAGCAAAATAGGAGGCAGTGCTCCTAGCTCCCAATATTGTTATATCTGTGGTGATGCAGGGCTACATCATTTTGTGTTAACAGGGCCCGCCAAGGGAAGGAGAAAGAAAAAGGTGGCCATCAAGGTTTTCCTGTACACATTCAGTTGCATGAAAGGGAGAAGGGAGCAAAGGCAGCCCCAGCTGCAGTCCAGAGCAAACCAACTCAAAGGACTGTGCTTGTAAATAAGTGTCCTGGGTGAAAGCATAGAGTAAATCCCACTCACATTTCTGAAGCTGCTGTATAGGCACAGTCAGGGCAGAGAACCTACATGGCAGCTTTTGCTTACCTTTTCTTTTCTGGAGGATGACCTCCCCCAGGGAGAGGTTTTGCTTTAGAGTGAGTGTCAGGTTGGACGCTGGCTCCTCCCACATGGCTGTTGCTGCATCTCCACCCACAAGCAGGAGGATGGGAGACACAGGAGGATGGTTGCCCGAGGCAGATGCTGGCTCCTCTTGGAGCACATCTTCTTGGTTTCCTTACCTGCCATGTTCCAGTTCATCTGCCAAAGAGGGAAAAGAATGATCCTTGAGCAACTGAAGCTTCCCTGGTCATGTGCCAAGGGAAGGAGATTTCCCCTGATTTAGGCAGAGGAAGAAGTCAGCTTCTGTTATTGTCCCTTAGTAAAGGGATACAAAGTTTTCAGCTCTGAGTGATCAAAACTGAACCATAGATGGTACTGTCAAAAGTTAATCATTCTAACATCCAAATCAATTCATTATTCAATGGAATATCTCTTGTGGTGACATCTCTAGAGCACCCTGGTTAGCTTAGTGCAGTTCCTCTGGGCGCGTTATCAGCCTGAGAAAGTCACCGTTGCCAGTACTGCACGATACCTTGTTGCTGGCTGGGAAGGGATTCTGGGCAGGGCTCAGGCTCAGAGCTGTCTCAGCCCAGGGCTCAGGCAGCCCTCCCAGAGCAGGAGCTGCCGAAGGGCTCCCGCTGTCAGCGCACATCTGCCAGCGCCACGCTGGCTGCTCCCAGGACAGCCCCAGGCCTGGCTGGACGCACAAGCTGCTCCACACAGGGCCTCTCCTCATTAGCAGAGAGGTGTCTGGCTGCCGAGTACTCTTTTATTTCTTTTTTTTTTTTTTTGGTAAATGTCTATCCGTAGTTGTCATAGCTCCCCATAAGTGCTTACACCATTCTGGGCCTGCCATCCCAGCGTTGCATTTCCAGCTGCCATAGTCGCTTGCAGAAGGGAGAAATCTAAACGTATCCTCAATCTCTGGTCTTGAATAGGTGTTCCAATAAAAAGCCTTGGTAGAATCTCAGATATGGAAGAGATGCATCCTGAGACTGAGATATCGTGGGAGGACAATAATGAAATTTTACTTGCTGCAGTACCTGCTCTATAGCTGAGCATAGGGAACTGGCATCCTGTGTTGTTGGTGTGCAGGACATTTCTTCTTCAAGATTTATCTTTTGAGAGAGAGAGAGAGGTAGAAGATAAAAACACCTAATTGAAGAAAGTGTGCTTTTACCACTGTATTTCCAATAAGTGCTTAGAAAAGCAAAAATAATTGGGATATTTGGTGTGGACCATCATGCAGAGGTTCAGATGATTATGTAAAGTCTGTAGAAATTGTCTAAGACAACCTAGAATCCCACCTAAAAATAGTGTTAGAACAGCCCCCTACCATTTCATGGTGATATTTCCACTTGCAGCAAGAGACTTGTTAGGTTAAAGTCATGCAGACTTACTGGGAATACAGACCTAGACAGATTTCTGAATCTCAGAAAATGTGTTCTAACTTAGACAGAATTTGAGACTCCAATCCTTTTGAGTCTGTTTATTCCTGTATGCTTACAGTGAGTTAACTGCATTATGCTAAAGACTTTTTTTAATTAAAGATTTCCCTTTTTTTGCAGAAAAATATTCTCTCTTCCATTTCCATTACTGTGCTAATAACACAGTACTAATATTTGTGTCAAAAACTCTACTTAAGATATCAAGACATAAAGATGAAAAGGGATTGAAATGTAACATGCCTTACTGAAGGGGATTGTATTTGCAGTTTGCTTCTATAAAAATCTTAGATGACAGGGGTTTTTTTCTTAAAGAAACCTTTACTAACTACAAATTTTTAGAAGTGCTTATACATTTCTCCTCTCATATAAACTGGCCATTAATTGATCTAGATAACTGACTAAATATGTATTTGCACACACAAACGAAATAAAACCAGGTGTTTCTGTTTAAGGACACATTTATTTAAGAACTTCATAACTTCTGATTACTGCAGAACAAAACAGTTTAGCTTCAAAATCTTGCAGACCTCATACTTGTTGGGGTTTTATTTCCTCTCTCTGCTCCTTAATTATTCTGTTCCTGTTAACGTGTGTTGGCACGCTCTGTCTACGGTCCTCACGGATTTCCTCACTTACTTTGTACATGTGAGGAAATTCGTGGAGGAAACAACCATGTTTAGAAATAACCACGTTCCCTTGTCTGTGGTATTCCCAATTGCTTTGCTGTACAAACATGGCACGCTTAAACCATTATTTCCAAAGTCAGTGGAAGTGGGTTGTGGTTGTTGCACAGAGCCGAAAGCTGGGTCTGTTGCGATCCTGCGTAACGCAAGGTGCCCTTTTTTTAGAAACTTTTGGCTACTTCTGAATGCCTGGACACAGGCAGTCAGCTGTGGATCTAGCAATGGATGTAGTAGGTCTCCACCTTCTCTGGGTACCTCGGGCACTAAAAACACTTCTCGGGAAACAGTCAATAGAACATACAGTGCATTCTGCTGAAAACAAAATAAAGGATGAAGTCATGTCTTTAGAGCAAGGCTGTAAGATGAGGGGAAGAGTCCTAATACAAGAAAAACAAGGGTGTGAAAGCAGCAGAAGTGCAAGCCTGTTGTCATAGCAGCACAGTGCTGCAGGGCTAAAATGTATCTTATGCGAAAACAGATGAGAATTAAGATACGCAGGTAAGATCTGGGCACAGCCAGGGAAGAGCGAAGGTAAATAGCACGTTGCAAGGACAGTGGGAAGTGTGTGCAGAAACCCCCCTGAGCTCCCCGTGTCAGCAGCAGCAGCTCCTCTGTGTGATTCCTGCAGGCAAGAGGGTTTGGTCTGTTCTGCAGGCACTGGTCAGCGCCTGGAGCAGAAGTCCTAAAGTTGCCTATGCCTGGGAGGATGACCACATCCCACTGGTGCCTGCCACCCCCCTGCTCTGCTCCAGTAGCACCTGCTGGGACAGGGCCCCCCTGCTCTCCCTCCTTCTTCACTCCGTGGTGTGCTGCTCCCTACAATCCTGTGCTGCTGCCCACCGAGCAGCCCGTGCTCAGAATGCCCAGCATCCCATGTTGCCCTGCCTTTCCTGCCTTGGAAGGTCAAACTTTGCTGCCCCTCTAACAAACAGAACACATGGAGGACAGGTGTTTTCAATAGGTGGCTGGATGTGTTGTGTCTGCTGGGGCATCACCACTCAGGGAGAGCACACAAGTGGGCAGGGCAGGCATCAGAGGCCAGGGACAATCTGTGCGTCACAGCCACCGAGGCCAGGCCACCCCCAGGCAGTGCCACAGGGCTCAGGGAGAGCTGCCAGGGCTCCCCATTGACCACATTTGTACTTCCCAAAAGCTGTGACAAGGCCCTGCCTTTAAGTTGGGGTTTACAGCAGGAGAACCCCTCTTCTATGTTGGAAGATTGAAGGAGGAGCCGAGTTGTTAATTAACACCGTGGGCTGTGAACTTGCATCTATTAAGGTTTCCCTGTGGCGCAGAAGGGGTTGTTCCTCAGGCTTCTGCTGGAGGAGCCCTTGGCAAGAGCCCCCTGAGAAGCAGTGTAAGGATGGAAGGGTGTTCATGGAGGCATCTAAGGTGCATGAAGAGAGCCACCGGTGGTGGAACTGATGCAAGATCAGACACAGGAGCTAAGTTTTATTGTTTCTTCCCCGTCACGAAAAATTTTATCTCGTTGCCGCACACCAGGCTGTACGGAGAGGTTTCTGCTGCCCAGGTGTGTGTCCTCCAGCTGCAGTCATCCCAAAAAACAGAGTGGGCTTCTCTCGGTGGAACAAATTCAGGCAGATTTACAAGGTAATTGTCAGAATTAAGATGGTATTGATTAGAAAAGCTTCTCTACTTCAGGTTAGAGAAGAAAAATCATATCTAGTGATTTTCTGTAGCTACCAAGAAGACAGATGGAAATGTAAATGCAGGCACATCTGCCGCTTCGAGCACTAATAGTTGTCCCTCAGTTGATGACTTGTAGTTTGAGCAATTTTTACATTTTATTTTTATGAAAATTGTTTGGAGAAAATATAAATCACTGTGTTTTGGACAGCTGAAAAAATTAGTTGCAAAAATAAATCCCGTGCATAATTAGTATCTTAGCGTCTCTTCAGGAAACCTGACTGTAGGACTGAGAGAAAGAGCCAAGCTACTCATAGCGATCCTCGCTGCTTGCTCTCCAGCTGTGACTTATAATGTTTATCCCGAGCCATTAGGATCTGTTGGCTTCCTCCGTCGGCTCTGTGCACGCTCTTCATCTCTTGCTAGGCTGGCATGGTCAGGAGGCCACTGCCCACCACCCCCTTTGAACCTCTGCCCTGAACCCGCAGTCTCGGACTGACAGCAGGGCACAGCCCCGGCCAGGGGCTCCCTTGCCCTCCCCCTCTGCACCTTCTCATGAAAATGCACTCTTGAAAGTTTAATTCAGCCCGTGTCTGCAGAACCCACGGTGGGGTATTTTTGTAAATTAAGCTGGAAGCTGTGCAAGTCTTTTCCCTCTCATAACCTTTTTACGTTTTGACTGAGGCCACCTCTTGACGTGAATAAAAAAGTACACTGCAAAGGTATGAAATGCCAGAGATTACTGAGATCATAGGAAAAGTGGAGAAATTTATTGCTATCCATTAAAGGCGTTTTCCCCTCTTCATTTTCCTTGGCACAAGTTACTTGTAAAAATTACTAAAAGAGTAAACCAGCTTCTCATAAAAATGAAGTGTATATTTAAAATTATTGTCTTCATCCTGCTTTCTAGTTTTTCAGTCTTGAACCCAAAACAGTAATTAAAATTTTAAAGAGTAATAGATAATGAGTTCAGAGCCTTCTCAGTCTTTCCTTCATAACCACAAGATCAGACATTTCTTTTTTTTCTTTTTTTAAATGAAAGCTGAGATTAAAAAAAAGAATCACAATACTTCAGGCTCCAGGACTCATGGAAAAAACAGACTTGGTGAAAATGACAGCAAAAAATTCTAACAGTGGCAACACTGGAGAGTGAAGATAATATCGAATTTGAACCATCAGATGGAGACTGCAAGACTAAATAAGGCGACGACAAAGTAATGTGGCTTTGCAAAGATGATGCTCCTGAGAGTAAAACATGTCTGTGCCAGGTCACTTGCAGTGCAGGAGGACATCCCTATATCCAGCTAGTTTTGTCTCAGTGGCCATTCATCGACTGCATATCAAGTACAAAGTACAGCCGACTCCTTACGATGAGTGATGTCCCCTACAAACACCACATGTCACCACTCAGCAGCAAAACCAAACATGTTTTTGAGGTATATATGATAAGCAGGAGGTAGTTGTACACATCCTTGTGATTAAAAATGGTGTCTGTGACACCAGCTTCCAAGAGAGTTGGGATGTGTTCTCATGAGCTGGGCATGGGAGCCTGTCAAAGACTGAAGGGTCCCATTGCACGTTGCTGTCGCTGTCACTGTGGAGTTTCCCTGGGAGCAAAGCTGTGCCACCAGCAAGGTGAGACACAAGTGGGACACTGGTGGCTGGGTCCTCATCCCCTTTGCCCATAGATTTGATTGGGGTAGGAGATTATGTAATGTGAGCTTAAAGGATTTCTGGGATTGGACCATTTTGCAGATGAATCAGCAGTTTCTAACCCATCCCTGCTGGGATGGGATCTGTTTCCTTCACGGGGAGGCTGCAGACTTCTTTGTTACCTGATTAAATTAACAAAATTCTGGTAATACCTGCTCACTTCTGAATTAAAGATAGAGTTTCTCAACAAAGCAAAGGCATACAAGTTTTCCTCACCCCTTCTTGTAGCTTTCTGCATCTTTTGCAGGGACTTAAGAATAAAAACTGGCTTTCCTTTCTGTCCTGACCATACATCTCCAAGTACAACCCTTTTGCCTTCAGGCTCAGCTTTGATGCCGCTGCTGAAAGTTGTGCCTAGCTCTGTACAATGGAGAGCTGTCTCATAGAGCCCAGTGTGGGGCTTGGCCATCCCAGGGCACCCGAACTGACCCTACTGTGGGGCTCTGGTTCCCGGCGCCCGTCTTCCTGTGCTGGTGGCAGAGCTAGGAGGACCTGCAAAAATAAAACAGCTTAAAGAATTTACGGCCATGGCTCTCTGAGGCCCTGGTGCAAATGGCTTAGCCCAGGCTAAGTGAAAGGATTTTTGCTTCCTGGCATCTCCTCCTGGGCCCACAGACAGAACCAGCTGGCAGGACAGTGCGATTTCACCTCTCATCTGTCAGCTCTGCCACAGGCTTAAACATGGCTTGGTGTGGAGGTGTGAGACCAGAACAGCCCTCACGTGGAGTTATTTGCCAAAAGGGATTTGTCTCCTGGTTGAAGCCATCTTTCCTCTCTGTCTAAAATAAATAACCGAGTGAGCATGGGACTTAAAGTAAGCAAAGACCAAGATGTTACCAGATGCAAATGACTAAAGGAAAACACTGTTCTAGAAATCTCTAATGTGGTGCAAGACACATATAAAACACCATTTTCGGAAGGTAGAGGGGGAGTCCAAGAAATGGTCACTGTTTAAACAATGGCAAAAGGAAGAGGTGGAAGTTATTACTTCATGTCTGAACACTTTCGGGGACCGTGTGCCACCATGGTTAGGTGGTGCTGTGCAGTTCTCATGCTGCAGTGCTCTGGCATCTCAGCAGTAAGCTGCTTTTTGGTTCCTTGCACTGTTAGCTAGCTGAAAAAGCTGGGAGTGATGAGCAAGCAGTGCATGTCTCTCTTCAAGAAAAACCATTCATTCAGCTTTTTTTATTCATTTAAATTTCCCTTTCTCCTAATAGGATCAGTAAGGATAGGAACAGCTGGATAAAGGAGGATCTGGTAGTCAGTCATTTGTCCCAGAACTAGGTGCCAGGTTTATTCCGGGTATGGTTACTTGCTATTACAACCCTCTGCACTGAGGAGTGCAATATGTGTTATGCATTAGCATATTGCTAATGTTGTCCCCATCACACAACAGCCTTTGCCATCAGGCTGAAGCTTCCTGGGGGACCTCCTGGTGTACCATAGGCAAGCCAAACTGCAGACTGTGCAATCCTTTGAACTCACAGGATGTGCCCTCGTAAGCTCTTGGAGCTTCTGTTTTCTGTGGAAACCAGTCACCCGGGGTTATGAGTGTGGGCTCTGGATGCCGGTGGAAAAATCTGTGTGGCCGCAGCTGAATTCCCTGCATGGCAGCAGAAAGGAGAGTGCCATGGGACTGCAGCTCTCACCAGGGAAGAGGCAGCATCCTGTGGTTCATGGGCTGCCACAGGCAAGCAAAGGGAGAAAGGAGAGAGAGCCTGCAGCCATGCTGCAGCGCACCCCTGCCCTGCACTGAGGCAGCAGAGGGCTTTCCTAGCATCAGGTCTGAAAAAAGTGCAGATGAAGTGATATGTTTGTGTTGAGAAGGAAAGTCTGGGTCAGGATTCCCAGTGCTGAATCCTTGGACATGCTGGTGCAGTTCTCAGCATACTTTGTTGGGATGGAGGGGACGGCAAGTTTTCCTCTTCTTTGGCTGCTTGCCGCCAATTTGAGACCAAACGTTGTGGCCACTGGCAAAGCTTAGGATATATATCATAGCTGCTCTAAACTGCACAAGCTTGCAGCCAGCTCTGGGGGCTGCTCAGCTGCCAGGATATGCCAGGACACAGAGCTGTCTGCCTGCTTCCCTCTCCCCAGCAAAGCCCCGTTGCTGAGAGGTGGGATGGGCAGGTCCTCCCCACGCAGCGCCCGGTCCAGCACAGCATGGCCTCGGAAGCACCAGGCCACTGCTGCAGAACAGGCTCCTCAGCCTGAAATGATCATTTCCTAGAGGAAAGGAGTGTTTTAGGGATGACATTTAGCTCTAGCCTTCCACTAAAGATGAAGTAATAGCTGTGATAGATGAGGTTATTTTATAACCTAAATATTAAAAGAAAATGCTTCAGATGTGGAAAGAAGCAAATGCTGCAGTGAGGCAGGGTGGGTAAATAACAACACACACTGTTTGATAAAAGTTGCATGTCAGTTTAGTTTCTTCTGCATTGTGTCACTCCACAGATCCTCTCTGAAGGAGTTGTACTGTGAATCTAATAAAGGCAGGAAATTCCTTCTATTCCTCCTGGCTTCCCTCAGCTGTGCTTCTTTATGTGACGCCTTGTTTTATAGCTGTTGTCAATGAAAACCATTCAGTAGCCCCCATTGCAAAAAAATTAAAATCGAGTATCTGTCTTTGATCCGATAAATCAGGGACTTTTCACCAAACTGTAGTGACATACATTTGTATTTTTACCCCAAAACAGCAGACCTTTGCAACCCCAAACTGAAAAGATGGGAAGTATTCCCCATAGAGGTTCATTTCTTTGTCATGTTCCTACAAATCTTTTAATTTGTTTTGTTTTAGAAGAAAGTTGTACAAAAGACCCTAATCTGTCGCATAGACAGTTACATTTGTTCTCCCACCACAATGGAAAATTTTGCTTCTCACCATGGCCAGGTATCGTGTTCTCACAGTACTGTGAAAAGATTTGTTAGTTCAATTCATTTCTCAAACTTACCTTTCTAATATCAGTATTGAACTGTTATTTCTGTAAAAAAAATTAAAACTACTCAAATGTGGAAAAATACACCCCCAAGCTGCTAGAGAAACAAGATGAGAATATAGGAATGTTGTAATCTTTGTCTATATGATGTCGCATTATCCTGGGGAATGGAGGCAACATAACTAAATGTATACCCATCACAGACTGTGCAGTGTAATCACAAAACAATCAGATAGTACCATATAAATGATGAGGGGGTTGCTGCAAATAAAGTCACCGTGACTGTTTAGTTTCAACAGATGCAGGAGGTTAGCCAGGATTATTAGGCATTTTTTCCATTGCCCTCAGATGAGTGTATAAGCTCTACTGCTCTCCTGTACACTATCTTCTATTCTTTAAACAGTGTTTATCATCAGAAAGAATGATACACATTAGCAAACTCAGTATTTTATTTTTGAAAAATATTGTAACCCCAGCCTATTAGGGCTATTCTCTTGCCATATTTTAAATTTCTTGTTTCTTCTACGTTGACTAAAATGGATTCAGAAAAGGTTGCAAGAGTTTCCTATATTTTTCCAAGAAGAGATGGTAATTTTTTCTGCCTTTCTGATGCTCAAAAATAACTGAATGTTTTTGGGGTCAGAGCTCAGGCATGGCAAATTACAGAAGGATGGGAAACTTAAAAAGGAGGGTGCACTAAGAGCTGCTACACCTAACGACAACCTACAAACCCTAAAGTTAGGGGACCCTCATTAATTAACAGAACCTCTCAGAGGGAGCAAGAGAAAACCAATGTCCGTCTCTGCCCTTGCTTCCTGCTCTCAGACTACTGAGGATTTGATGGGGGGAGGAGGGAGGAGAAAAGAGGGCAAAGCAGTTATTGCCAGCTCTTTTCCCTGCTGTGCCAGCAGTCTCTATACGCAGGACATGCAGCTGTGGCCTGTCCTTTACTCGGAGCGAGTGCTGGTCCCCTGCACTGCCAGGCTGCCAGCGAACCCCGCACAGGTGGCACACCTGGTCATGGTGCTCTTCTGCCTTCTGTACCTCAAGCTGATCTCTTGAGAGAGTAATTTGGTAATCCTGAGCATGACAGTGTCCCTGGGCATGGTTGGGCTGCAGCTGGACCTGTTGAATTTGCTTATTTAGAGAGGCCAATCAGCAGATGCACGTGGCACGTATGCAAGTCACATTATTCCAGAGTTACCAGCAAAGGGCATCAGGGAATAATACTGCTGGTTTGATGCATGTTTCCTTTTTCTTTTCTCTGCAATGAGTGTGCTATTAATACTGCAGTCACCAGAACTTTTGTTGTTGTTGCTTAGATCAAATAGAAGAGGGATGGCGGTGAGGAGCTGCTGTCGTTCTGGCTGCTGCTGTGCGAGGTGAACTGATGAATAACGTGTGTGATTTCTCTTTCCCTTGTAGTTGCACTCTGCAGTGACCAGGATCCAAGTTCAAAGACCTGGTTTCAATTACACGTTTGCCCATATATGTATCCTGAACAATGACAAGACATGCATAGTGGACGACATAGTGCATGTACTGGAGGAATTAAAGGCTGCTCGTTCTTCTAATCGAACTAATTTTGCAATCACTTATCCGATTACTCACTTAAAGGATGGCAGGGAAGTGTATAATGGGCATCAGCTCGGTGGGGTTACTGTGCACAGCAAGGACCGGGTGAAGTCTGCGGAAGCCATTCAGCTCACCTACTACTTGCAGGCAATCAACTCCTTGAATGACATGGTGGCAGAGAAGTGGGAATCCATTTTTTGTGACACTGTTGAACTTTTCCAGAAATCCAACAGGAAAGTCAAAATGTATCCTTTCACTTCTTCTTCGCTGAAGGAGGATTTCCAGAAGACAAGCAGGGTGTCAGAACGCTACCTGATCACAAGCTTGGTCCTTGTGGTCACCTTGGCCATTCTCTGCTGCTCCATGCAGGATTGTGTCCGCAGCAAACCCTGGCTTGGCCTGCTGGGATTGCTGACAGTGACCCTTGCCACCCTGACTGCAGCTGGGATCATCAATCTCACTGGTGGGAAATACAATTCCACCTTCCTGGGAATCCCCTTCGTCATGTTAGGTAACTATCTCCTCTCTCTCTTTTGTGTGTTTGTGCCTCCCTGACGCATTTCCCAGTGAGCAGAGAAGCATCACTGCATGGTTCCTGTTGTCTCATCCCTGCAGCACTGCCCCATGCCGAATCCACACTGCTTCTATTCCTAAACTGTTTTTATGGTGCCTGGATGTTAAAGTCGTGCCTGGATGTTAAACTCATGCCTGGGACTCCAGTATGGCGTAGAACAATGCCCTGGGATGTGGAGTCTGTGCAGTAGCAAGGAACAAGGATATGCAAATGCCTTTTGCAGAGACGGAGCCCAGCTCCTGCTTCTCTGTGGGTGTTTGGTTCTGGTTTTGGAGGGAGACCTTTGCAGTGGTCTCCATGCAACACTGACAGCATCAGCTGTGCTGGCAAATCCAAGGGCTGCCCATGTTGGGCATTTAGGGAGTGCTGGCTCCTTTGGAGACCAGAGTGGTGCTGTCCTGGCTTGGCAGGTGCCTGCCTGTGGGATAAGAGAGGTGGTTGGTTCTGGGTTGCATTTCTCCAGAAGTCCCTGTGTTGGCTGAGCAAGCATAGGGAGGGTTTCACAGCCCTGGGGGAGAGAGCTTTGACATCCCTGGCCAGGGATGGACCTGCAAGCCCAGCACCAGCACATCCCACGGCAGAGGGTTACGGAGGGAAGCAGCACTGGCTGCTCCTTGGCTCCTGTGCCAGCAGAAACATCCTTATCTCCCTGGGTTTTGTACCACCTTCACTCACTGTGGAGTATGGAGTGTTTTCGGTTTGTTTTGTTTTGTTTTCCGTGAGAGTAGGAAAGGGGAGGACAGAAGTGTGGTCATCTTGCTCCCAAACCAAAGTCAGAGCCCTCTCCTGGCTGGCATCAGAGCATTTGTGGGAATGCTGCATATTGTACCCAAAGAAGCAGGAGGACTTCATGGGAGACAAAACAAGAGCTCTGGAGAGTTCACAGCCTCTTTGTTTGTGTTTGGTTCATAACCAGTGTGAAAAGCTTTGTGCACTGTAGGTGTTTAATATGTCCTTGTTCACGCCATTGTTCATTTGTGGAGAATAATACATGCATTGATTTGATCACAGCTTCCCCGGCTGAAAATCAGTGCTCAGTAATACTTCAGGTTTCAAGTGTGTCTCCACTGACTTAGTCACATCATGTAGTGATATGACACGTTTTGAGCACAGCTATTTTTATATCCAGCACCAGGTTCCTGTGCCGTGCCGGTACTGTAGTGCTGTAGCACTGTGGTATTGTTGCACTTTAATTAAAGACTGTGCTTCAGTGCATCACACTACCAGTTAACATACGGAATATATTCAGTGACAAACAGAATCCAGCTACATTACATCAGCTGTCGTTTTCAGATGACATCCATGAAAATTAAACTACATTGTAATCTAGAGGAAATGCAGCACAAGAAAGTCAGAGTCAAAAGAAGGGTATCTTTCTGACCTGAGTCTCTGGTTTCTTTGGAGGGTTTTAATCCCTGTTCATGTATTATAAAATTCAATTCCTCAAACTGAGTAGTGTATATTAAGTGTAACTTTAGATAGGAGGGGATTTTCAGATGCGTTGCAAGAGTAGCAGAAAAGCAGTCTAAAGTGCAGACATATGAAGTGAAAGTACATGGGGAAAGTGACTCAAAAATATGAAATATTAGCTTTGTTTAGGGACCAAATATCTGCTCACTGGGACAACCTTTCAGATCTTTAATTTACTAAGAGTGACAATGCTGAGACTTGAAATCCTCAGACTTACAGATAACGATGAAAAGTTTCACATGTCTATTTTAGTGCTCCTTTAAGTGCCAAGCTGTATAGTCAACTCTGCTTTTCTTTTCCTTTTTTTTT
>VWZW01001213.1:310683-411113 GCA_013397115.1 Edolisoma coerulescens
TTTGGTCTTGCTTGGTTGAAGTATTCCACTCTTAAAAGGGCAGCTCAGCTCCCACTGTGAACAAGTCAAGATAGAGCAGCCAGGTTCATGTGAATCTTGCCTGCTTCCCCAGCTGCATAAAATCTCCCAAGGGATGGGAATATCAACAGGTGAACAGAAGGCACTGAAGGCATTTTGGAGTTTTTAATGAGAACTGTTTTAAATTGGCGGATAGTTAGAAAGGCAGATTGGCCTTTTTTTTTTCCTGAAGTACAACCGAAAGATTCAGCGTGCGTTTCGAAATGTGTTTCATACCTAGATGTTGTTTTGCTTATAAAGGATGTTTCAAGTCAAGGCAACGGAAGGGTACAGATACTGAGAGCCCTCCATCACAGCCCGCTGAACTGCTTCCACTTAATTTCAGTGAGCGTCAGATTAGATCATAGATTAACTGACCTTTAGAAAGCTAAAGGATTTCTGGCTAATGATGTAGCCCTGTATCTATTACTCATAATCTCATGGCTAAAAGCAAAAATGAGATAGAAAAAATGATTACACTGGACACATTGCAGGCGAGGCCCCTTTACTGGTATACATCATTAATGAAGTTTCCCTGGTTTATAGCAGCTGAGGATTTTTAACTTTTCATCAGCGTTGCGGAAGCGGGGGGACACTCTCCAGACATCATTTGACACAGGATGAGATTACAGCTTTCATAACAGATAGTTTTCATCATGCACTTTTTCTCCTCCTTGGACCACTTCGTCCTGTGTTTCACTGTACAACCACTACAGCATTTGCATCATGTCTAACCTGAGTTCCCCTTTTGCAATTTAGCTGTCCTCCTTATTTATCCACTGCATCTGGAAAATAATTTATTTTCTTTTTCTTTGCATATTTGGGATCAATCTCACTTGCCCAGTCCTCTTCCTTTTCATCCCAGCTTTCCTCAGACTATGTTTACCAGACTTCCAGCACTCTTCTTACTTTTGACCATTCCACGTCTTCTGTGGAGTGTGGTGCCTAAATGCAGACACGGGATTCAGACTGAGGCTTTCAGAAGCACGTAGAGTAGGAGGATGATTTTTCACATCTTGCATATGGCACTGCTGTTCATACATCGCCATATGTCATTCATTTTTTTCTCAGCAGTATGAAATGGTTGGCATTTGGTTGGTGGTACATGGTAATTCACAGATCCTTCATGTCGTTTTCTACCCTGTTTTCACAGTCATTTATTCCAAACAGCACGTAGAAGTTTGCCCTTGTCCTTGCTGAATTATAGCTTGTTTATCTCCCACCATTTCTCCTCAATAAGTTTATCTGGAGACCATCACTGCCCTTCCAAGATGTATTAGCTGGTCAGCAACATTTTGCAATTATCAACCTTTTCATATTTTCAAGAATTACTTTCTGAATAGGTTGTCCAGTGACAAGCCCATTCTAAAAATATAGGCAGTGTGTCTGGAAAATAGTCTGATCAAAGTGCTTTGTAATACTTCTTTCATTCATCCTGTTTTCTTTGACATCCCTTATTCATCAGCCATTTCCAAGAACAAACAAGCTACAGTGAAGGGTACCAGCCTCTGTAGATGTTGAATCCTCAGCTTTTACACTAACAGGGAATTTAAAATTACTAAATCACCATGACTTACCAAATCACAGTCAAGCTCAGGCTGTGTAAGTGTAGGCAGGAATATCTTTTGCCTACTCCACCTGTTAAATATGACATGCCAGTTTAAACACTTCATGCTTTGGTTTTAATCATGGTAGTTTATTCTAATTTATTTTACTTTTTAATTAAGGCAGATTACTGTAACCCAGCTTACAAAAGATGACTCTACATAGTCTGTCACTACTGTGACGATTTTTATGGTGTGGCAGGTTTTTTTTTTGCCCTCCCTGGTTTCTAACTCAATGGCAAAAACTGAAGCCAGGAGAGATGTTGCCAGAGACCCCCTTCCCCAGCAGATACTAAAAGAGTGAAGGTTCCCTTTGATGACTGGAGGTCCAGCTGCGAGAGGCTGTGGCTGTGGCTGGGGCTGGCCTGAGCCCCACCGAGGGGCTGTGGGGTGAGGCAGCAGAGGACAGGCTGGCTGCAGCCACTCTTTTCTCTGGGATATCTTGTCAAGTCAAACTGGGAACTGTTCTTCTCCAGCTATAGGTTTATACAGGTACTTCTGGCCTGAAAGTGAAGCCGAAAACCTGGAAAAATTGGCAGGCTCCCACCATTCGTCTGGACGTAGTTTGAATTAGCATGTGTCTCTGTGGTTTTTAAAATTGCCATCCACATCTATCAGTGTGCACACAAGTAATTTAAGGACACATTTTCTCACATGTCTAGTTCTTTTGGAATACTTTGTTGAATTAGGACTATTCATTTTTGACCATAGGAACCAAAAAAATAAATTCTACAGCTTTGTTGGATTTAAAATAGCTGATTTATTGTGTCAGCTGAGAAACAGAATTAAAATTCTGATTTCCTATTGCCTTCTTCATTAAAAACTACAGATGTTTGGTCTGGCACAGATGCTAATATATCCATCATAAGTTTCCTTTACACATTAAATGCTGTTTAAAAACTGCCAAACCTTTAAAAATCCTGTTTTCCTCAAAAAAACACAGTGTTACCAAACAAATCATTGGACAACAACCAGCACTGTCTGAACAAGGTTTTGGTGTGACTTTTTTTTCTTCCCAGAGGCAGAGTGGAACCTAGGCACTCAAAAGAAAATTGCAACATAGCCCTTTGCACTGCAAACTAGCAGTGTGTTTGCTGTTCCTTCAGAAATGAATACAGCTTACTTGGGGAGAAGTGGCTCTCTTCAGCTGCCAAGTTCGTGAAAAGCATCGGCTGTGTGAAACCGCCGTGGAGCGCCAGGCGCTGCCAGATATGGGCAGGGACGCGGGGCCAGCTCCGAGAGCTTATATTTAGCCTCCAATGCTGGCAGGGGAAAACCAGGTAGAAGTTATGAGAGAGGCTTGAGCTTGTAGCACACTGTAAAAGGAAACGATAGCCAGCAGCGTGTGAAGCTCAGCAAAAACAGGGACAAATGAAAAACCCCTTCTTACCACCTCCCTCGCATCCTGCCAAGCAGCATGCCCCTTCTGGGAAGAGAAAGGAAAAGCAGTCAACAGAGAGGTCCAGGTAGGGATGGCTGGGAAGGAGCAGATGGAAATGTCAGGCAGGACCCAGGCAGGGTGCTCCAGAGGTTCAGTCCCAAGTGGAGGAAAGTCAGGAGGAGGACACTCTTACAGGGCTGCATCTGGCAGGAGGAAGCCCAGGAGCAGGTGAGGTGCAGAGCACTTTGGAAGGTACCTGGAGGAACCAGGGCTCATTGTTGCACCTCACAGATGCAGAGAAGTTCCAGTCGCTGCTTAGAAACACAACTTTGTTGGACACACACCTTCCACATGGCTTGCCTGGAGGAGAGCTGTGCTGATGGAGGAGTGAGCTGAGATACCTGTACAGGGGCTTTATGGATGCGAAAAAATTGGAGAACCAAAGATGGGATCTGAGGTCAGAGACAGCTGGGAAAGAAGGTTGGAAGGAAAAAGTTAGGCAGCAGAAGAAGAGGGGAGGTCAATGGGTTTGATGATAGGAGTGAAAAGTACAGGAGGGCAAGTGAGAGAGTTGCTGAAGGTTAGAGACCATGAAGGCAACAGGCAGCTAAACCAAGCAGGGCAGCTGACAGCCAGCACAAAAACCTGAGGGTGCTCAGGCCAGCACACACCAGTACATGAGGCTCACTGGAGCTGCACCTCGGTGCCGGTAAGGCACCTGGCCTGGCTGCTGCTTGCTTCTCTGGAAGAACATGCTGGTAGGGAGTTGCAACATCTGCCAAATTTATACACCCAAAAAGCATTCATTATCCTCCCTATCAAGCATCCAAGTGTTTGCTATATTCAATAAAGCTGAAGAGTCAACATTGGTTACATATAGAGAGTTTCAAAGAGAGAGAACCAGCCCCTCCGCAGGTCTCCCCAGTGCCCTTCAGTCCACACACAGAGGTAACACACCCCCAAATGTTTGACTTTGTATAGTATTTTTCCACCGATTTTCCTGCTGTCAGTTAATAAAAATGTAAAGCTTACTGAGTCTGGTTTTTTATTCCCCAGCTAAGCTTTCTCACTCTACCTGTCCAGCTGTCCCTCTGCTGTCTTTTCATGCTGGGAAGAAGCATGTCCTCCCTCAGCTGGCTGCCTCAGCTGGCTGCCCCCACATCCCTTTCTCCCATCTCATCCATCTCTTTTGCAATATCTGGCTGCCTCCTCCAGCAGGTCTCACCCATCTTCCTGCTCCAGGCCATGGCATCTGCTTCCTAAAGCCTGCACAACTCTCAGCATGTTTTGGTCTCCCTAAGCTTCCTTCGTCTTTTCTGCTGTTTTCCCCATTCCTGTCAACATGTTCCCTCTGCCATTTTTGTTGGGTTTTCTTTAAATTTCTCCTCTCTCATCCTCCCCTCTCCTCAGGCACAGCTGGGCCCATTGCTCCTACCATTTTCCCTATATTCTTCCATAACTTCCTTGGCTCTCAGCTAGGTCCCCACTATACCCTGCAGTTGTATCTCAGCTGCTTCAGATTTCCCAGTGATTTCCACCATTCATCCTTTCCTTTTTTCACACTGCCAAAGCACACAAAGAGTGCCCTGGAAGTACACTTGGTTTTTTGTCACTCCATCTGCTCAGCTTTCCCAGTTCAACCCTGCACAGCTCAGTTACAGTCCTAAAGCATTTTGTGGTTTGTTCCTTTCATCCCTCTTCTAAGAAATGAATAAAATTATCTGGTTTTATCTACCCTGAGCAGACAGAATTCCAGGCATGTCACTTTGCTCATCATGCCTTTTTCCTCTCCCTTTCCTGTCCTCAGTCTCTTCTGACATCACTAAGCAGCTATGCATCTTCTGCAGTCCTTCAAGCATCACCTGGCATTTCTATTCCTCATGGGGAAGAGGGGGTAAGAGCAGAAGTAGGTTCCCAGGCCACCCCTTCTCACTCAATGTACCAATTAGTCCTCTCACCAAAGTCAGCGTTTTCCGCCCAAGGTGGAGCTGATTAATCACCTCCTTCACCTGCTGGTCTTCCTCACTCTTCTCCTGAAGGATGATGTCCCAAGCCCATTAAGGAACCCAGACACTGAAGCCACTATTGTATAGGAAGAAAACTGACTTGAAAATGGTGGCAAATGGTGGCAGACTGTTTTAGACACCAGCCCTTTCCTGAGCAGTGCAAAAGCAGCAAGTAGAGCTTGCAGCTGGCACACATGACATACAGTCAACATGGTGTCCAAGTTCCCCCTCACCACCACAAAGCCCGGTGAAATCCCTGCACATGTACGCGCTTCTTGGCTTCAGAAGACTGCTGATGACTCAGATAATTTACAATGTTTTTTGGAAGAGAGGAGCTCTATCCATAGGAAGTCAGTCCAGAGAACATCTTAATATTGAAACCAAGTGCTGTACAGTCATTGAATCAGATCAGCCATTTCCTCTTGATTAGTGGTTCTCCAATAAACACCTGTGAAAAGTATGCTACCGGTGATGCAGCGTGTTCAATGAGCATTCATTTATGCAAAGAGTGACAGAAAGGTGTTAACACTTTCACTGTCTGCATTCTTCTAGCTGCAGGGAAGTTGGTGCATGCAAGGGCTCGATGGAGGACCTTGTCAGAGATATCCCAAACAGTCACAGCTACCAAGAGTTTGGCACTGACATCCTGATTTTCTTCAAGTGGTAAAGTCCCTCTTCTCACATAGATGAGAATATACTGTAAGTTCAGAGTTTTAAGAAAGGAATCCTTTCTTTATCTCTAAATATACATGTAGGAAGTATATATATACATATATATATAAACGTGTGTGTTCATGGTACGCTTTTTGTGCTGGGCCTGGGTGGTCAATGAAGACCTGGGGAATGTGAGCAGGAACCAATGTGACTTCATTTTAGGTCTATCTGTGAGAGAGATGGTGCACATTGTGAGCTTCAAATAAATGACAGCCCCCAAATAGGGAATAGCCTAGAGGCTTGTGTGCAGAGGGGACCAGTCATTTTCAGGTCATGAAACCTCTGGCAGAGAATGATTTAATGCAGAGGTGGATTAAATTTAACTGGAATAAGTCTGGATGCTTTGTGAAAAGCCCAAGTTGAATTCCAAACTTGTAATTACTTTTTTTTCTTTTATTCTTTTTTTTCATTTATCAGTAAAAATAGGTTGGATGTGCTTTAACTGAATTTTTGCAACTTTCTGAACATTGTGTTTCACAAATGGTTGATCTGTATATTATGAGTAAGAGTAGTGACAAACATCACTTAAACAGGAGAATTTAAGTGTATGCCTGAGATGTTGTGGTTGTAGCTTTCTCGCCAGAAAAGGGGAAACTTGAAGTGTGGTAAACAAATCCATATTCCACTGGCCCATATTGCACTGGCACAACACTCCTAGAAGGAAATGATATTTTAGCTTGCAGCCTTAGAAATTTAAAGCAGATTTAAAATATGTTAGCCCCAAATGTACCCACTGTGTCTTACTCCGTCTTCAGGAGGTTTGCTGTATGTCACTTGGCTGTTCTGTAACATGGTAAACATTAACCTTGCACAGGTGATTGCAGGAGGCTCTCACTTTTAAGTGCTTCTTTTACACAGCATGCCTAAAATCTGTCCAAAAATCACTTAATGATGAAAATCAGTTTTCAGTTTTGTCTGCTGATACGAGTTACAGCATGTCATATGTGAGATGAGCCCAGGTTTCTTAACATACTAACTCCACATCTGACCACCTCCTCGGCTAATGAGGCTTGAGGTACATGCCCCATGGGGAAATTCGTCTTGCCAGCCACATCTGTCATTCCCTTACTGTCCTGGCATGGCACTCTCCCATCCTGTACAGCCCCCCTGGTGCACAGGGTGGTGCTGGCTCCCCACACACCCTGGGGTCTGCACCCCATGCCAGCAGCAGTGGTGAGCAGACCCCCTGTCGTCCTCCACACGGCTTTCTCCCTGTCTCTCCAAATAACACCTTACACAGGGCACTCTGCATCCTGGGGGATTTTCTGATGTTGCTGAGCTAAAGAGGATGAAGAGGCATTTCTGGAAGGACTTTGGGGCAGGGAGACCCTTGGGAGGCCAGAGTCAGGTGCTCCCCTGGTGTTTGCTCCAGAAGCACAGATTTGCACGCATGGCGCAGGTTTGGCTCAAATGCTTTCGGTCCAGATCTGCACAAGGTCTGGGGTGTCAGTAGATGACCAAGCCATGCAGACATAAATATTCCAGCAGCTAAAACCAAACTTTGCTAACGCACAGCTCCTTCTGTTGCACTGAAAGAAATATGACTTTTAACTTTTGCCAGGTCTTTTGTGAACACAGAGGACAGCAAGAGACATGTTTAAACAGAGCTGACAGCATGCTATTTAAATGCCAAAACAAGCCTTTACTGATTTTTAAGTGGAATTAAATGTTCTCTGTATATATAAAAGTATATTTTGAACAATAATTTAGTTTACTTATCAAAATACAGCAACCTCTCAAGTTTTCTCTCAAATGTATCTCTGTTTTTAAAATATGTTTATCTGACATTCTTGCTATCACTGTAACAACAAAATCTCAAATATTACGTTGTTTCAAAAGTAAAAAAGGATGATACAATAAAATCATCCATCATTGTCCCAAAACCTAAATCAATAGTTTTATTTTATTGATATCAGTGGGACTATTCAGGATTAACTATGTAAGTGCTGAATTGCATGTATAATCATTATAATAGGAGGCTGTTAATTTAAACAGAATTAGGTATGCTTTCAAAAAATAATTTGAAAATCCAATATTAAATAGTAACATTTTTTCTTAGTGAATAGCTTTAAAATACACATATTCCAAAAATAAAAAGTGGTGAACCTTGTTACCACCATTGCTGATTAGGGATTGTGGTGAGGTCTAGGACTGTGAATACCGAGGCATTGTTTAATTCTACTTAATTAAAATACTTCTCATGCTCTCTGTTTCTTTTCCCCTTATATAGGTAGAAAAATTACAGAATGTTTATGTGTGTCTTGTCTATGTGTATGTATTTCTTCAGAGCTAGGGATTTATATGTAGAAAGATTTTCATTTCAATAGTAATACATAGATCATGGTTTTAAAATTAGATTGTGACGTGTACCATTTTCTAAAACATTGGTTCTTTGTTGTTTGTTTGCCACAATAAAAAATAGCACTGGGGAATTTATAGTTTGAGTGCACCATGTACCCCAAGAATTGCTGACTGTGTCTCCACAATTTAGGGTGAGACTGAGGGGGTGATTTCTTTTCGTTCGTGCCTGCTTTGTGCAAATGTGTACTTTTTAGTGTAGGTCCAAAAGGGCTACGCCTGACCAAAACAGACTGTTTCACAGGAGAACAGAGAGTTGATTGGGTGCTCCATTTCCAAAAGCTCAGTTTAAAAATGTAGGATATGGCAGACATTTTTTGCCAGAAGACTGGCATCTAAATTACTCTGGTGCAGAGATCTGTATGAGTCTTATGAGGAACCTACTCCCTTTTTGTGCTTGGGAGTGCTGCACAAGACCTAAATGAGGCATCAACTTTGTGCTGGATTTCCAGACACACCCCATTTTCCTGACTGTGCATTAAGCAATTTGAGTGCAGGCTTAATGGCCCGGAGAGTCTTTCAGCAGGATCTATGACTGAAAATACCATTGTGGTCTCCCAGCATGAAGCACTGAGCACCAGTTGAAGACATCTTCTCTGCACGCACCAGCCAAGCCAGTGTGTGCTGCACGGGGACACTTTCTCTTCACGGTGCGTTTCTGTGGGCACAGCCGCCCACAGCTGTGAAACACAGCAGATTCTGAGAGCTTATTATTAAACATTTTGGTTTCTCTTATTTTGTTGCCAAGTAGATAGAGCAGAAAACACAACTGTCTCTCCAGAGACTGAGGCAGATTTTAAGCTGGTGTGAATGCACCAAGATGCTGTGGTTTTGATGCAGGTAGTAAGTTGAGGAATACTTGGGCACGCCTGGGGCTTTCAGACTGGGATGGCCAGTGCTATTGTAAACAGAGTTGGAGAGATCAGCCTGTCACTTGAGGGTGAATGGCTAAGAATCAAATGTAAAGCAAAATCAGAGACTGATCAAATGGTTTCGTGCCTACATGCCTAACGGGCGCACCTACCTAATTTCAGTATGTTTCTCTCTTGGGAAGATCCCAAGTCAGATGTTAGTACCTGCAGCCATAGTACATCTTAGGTGATATATGTGTAAAATTTAGTAGCCTTTAAAACAATAATTGCAAGTACTGGATCTACCCAACAGTACTGCCATCACGTTTTTGAAGTATGTTGTCATACCTGTAATGCAGTTACAGTACACGTAGAGTCTGTGTGACAGGAGGTAAATAAAGCACTGCAATATGTACAGCCTATGCTTATACCAGTACATCCCCTCCCATGTTGCTCTTCATGTGTCCTGAATCCATGTACCATGCCTGCACATAGCACTCAGGCTTACTTGGCCTTTGAACCTGTGCTTGGAGGTATGAAATGAGGTCAGGCTGCGCTTGTGTGGCTGGGACTTCAATCACTTTGCCGAAGAGGAGGCATTTAAGACTACTCAGCTGTCCACAGCCTGCAGTCCCCTGGTCACAATTCCCCTGAGATGAACACTGCTGCCTGGAAACACAGCTGTTAAGATGAGTACCTTTCAGGATGTTAGTATCCTCTAGGATTTTACTCTACGCTGTGAACTGGGCTCCCCCAAACAGGCAAGTGTAGGAAAAGCAAGCAGGATTCACAATGCATTTTCTCAGCTCAGCATAAATGTTTGGGACAGACAAGTCTGCACTGTGGGATGCTCTGCATTACACACCCTCCTTCAGGTCTGACATCCACGCAGCAAAACTGGAGTATTGCAGCACCATTTACGGGCCACAAAGTTGCTTAGGGTAACCCACAGTTTGTTACAACAGCATTCTCATGATGGTATGGCTGGTCAGCTCAACCCTTGCCAGTAAATTGTTATCCACTCGGTGAAAAGTGTTGTATAAATTAGGCTTAGTGCTGATTCTGTCTGCATGCTGAAGGATCTCGTTTAGCTGTAGTATTTTATTATTTTAGTGAGACCTGGGTATGGAGCCAGATGTTTGCTTCAGCTGGATGCAAATGCTCTGCCTGTCATATTCAGTAGCAGTTTGAGCCTGCTATATGTTCTGAGCTGAAATCGTGCCTGCTGGGAGAGGCCACATGAGGCAGGCCGGGTATTTAGTCAACAACTGGTTGATTGCAACTCCTGTGACAAAGGGAGTCCGGATTAGCGGTTTCACTTGGCTTGTCAGAAGATGGGAGCTGATGAGATCACTGATCTAGCTGGAAAAAAATAAGTCAGCAGGGGGAAATTATCTCAGCCTCTTTGTTGACATTACTGTGGAAAGCAGTTCTAGAGCTGAGCAGTGTACATTGTTATTTTTAATACTGTCAGCTAGGAAAATTCATTGCACCTTCATTATATCATATGTTATTGCAGGTACCGTTTTGGAAAGGGCAATTCCTGCGATATGATTCTGATCTCCTCTGTACTATTTTTGCACAAGAGCAGTTCTTGAGACCTTGCCTGCATTTGCAGCAAGCTGGGATATGAATTTACAGCATCCGAGCTATTTCATGTTAATTCATCTGGTGTTTGTCTCTGCGGATGATATTTCACTCCACTCTGAATGTGAATCAAGCTGTGCTTCACAGATATCCACAAAGAAAGCTGGTGCAACATAGTTTGCCCTCTGTACATTCACACCCTTTCTCACAGCACACTAAATTCCTCTTGCAGACGAGTGCTCCAATTCAGTGGGGTGATTTCAGGCTTAAATCAACCTGAGTGGGACAACATTGGTCCAGCTGAACTGATAGTGTTACAAGGATGCAGCCATTGCAGTGCAAGCAAAAACCTTAAATCAAAATCCATACTTAACCTCAGAAATTCCATCAGAGCATGCTTCCACTTCAAATTTTCACCCACCCAGTTTACAAGGCTCCCATATATCCTACCATGAGTCATTACCCATTTCAGACAGTCTTTTGTGCCATCAGCATCAGGAGAAGATTTCGTTTAAAAAGTAACCTTCAAAAAAAAAAAGTCTGCTTTCTCATCCCCACCATTCCTTTAGTCCAGTGTAGACTAAAACAGGTGAATTAGTAGCCATGTGGGAGCAGAAAACTTCAGTAGGAGAGGGGAAGTAATGCCTGAGAAGGGAGAAACACCCCATAGCCCAGCTTTGCCACTAGTGGAGTCTACCCCCTCTGAAAGACATTTGATGCTTTATTGGTGTTAATTGTGGCAGTTAATGGGCACCATACATCCTGGTGCAGCACTCAGCCTCTCTGAGGGGCAGATCTGTTGTTATTAGTGTTTTGTGTGCCTTTGCATTAAAATGGGATTAATAAAATCCATTACCCCTGAAATGCAGCCTTCCACAGAAGGCTGGAACTTCACAACCTGTAAGTGGTGTTTTATTCAGAGAGATTTTACTCAAGTACTAAACATGTACAGAGACATACAACCTTCAAAATAACAAGGACAAAACAGATGAGACCCACAGGGTACTATTATTCTTTACTTTAATAGATGGGTAAGACTGCAAAAAGAAGAACCAAAAACCTCAGTCATTCCCCTTAATTTCTCTGACAGACCAAGTCTATTTGGATATCCAAGCCTCATCCTATCACGATAAGATCAAAACTTCACATGATTTTAATGCAAAACTGATACCCCTCAGTCTTTTCACAAAAGCAGGCAGCAGCCCTTGCTTCAGGTAGGCAATTAAGGCAAGCAAATAAGAGAACTGGTTTGTGACTCCAGTGACCTGAAGGTCACTTCCTTGCCCTCTCACAGGCTCTGGGGCTGCTTAAATCCCTTCACCTCCCTCTGCTTTGGTCTCACTGTTTGCCAGTCAGGAGCAGAGCCAACACTAAGCCTGGGCTGCCAGTGCCAATTTGTAAAGGCCCCTTGCTAGAACAACCACTTAAAAGGGGAAAGGATGCATTTCTTTTTTGAGGTTTGAAAATGGTACTGAAAAGAACAGTTTCAATGCCTGCACATAAGTAGTATTTAAAAATGAGGTAAATGATTTGATAATTTTAAGGAACAGAAAATTTTGCTTTAGTTTTCACAACTTCCTACAAGTGCTTTTTTTCTCATGTATGCTCTGCATTGATTTTGCAGAGCATGTGTGATTGCAAGACTTGTTTCTGAAGGAGGCAATTGAAACTTTTTTATAGCATTTTCAGGCTACTCATAAAAGTGCTGTATTTAAGTTAGGTGTAATTTTTTTGGTTTATTGGTAGTATTATTATTTTTATCAGGTTCTAAATTTAAGTGTAGCCCACCTCAAAACCTGTGAGCTCCTCAGCACTAACAGTAATTATCTTCTTCATTTTCTTTGGCTACAAAAGTCAGAACATCTGTTCTCAGTCCTCTAACACATGGTAGGAGTATCTCCTAAGTGCAAAGTAGCAGAAAAAGAGAATAAGAAAAAAAAGTTTTATCCCCATGTTGTCCAATACCTTTCTCCTATCCCTTTAACATTTTGCTTTGACCCTGAACCTCTTTTTCTTAAAAAAATTCCATTTTTCTGTGTACTTCTTGTTAGCTCATGATGGTACAGCCTGACTGTAGGGCACGACCGGTGAATCATAACAGCAAATGTCAGCAGGAAAAGATCTCCAGTAGCCCATTAGCTGTTTGAATTCATATTTATTATTTACTGAATGACCGTGAATAATGAACAAGTTGCTCTAAATGATTACAGATTTGTGGCTAAATCTCTGTTAAAAAGGGAAAATCAGTTGAAGCAATTACACAATGTATTTACAAGGAAAAAATTGCCTTCGTCTCATTAATATTACATAGAGTAGATATAGCAACAGCGAGAGAAATAGAGGTAATTGGTGCAAATTGATTAGGGATGCAAAAAAAATGTAAACTCTGAAATGACAGAGAAGTGAAAGAAATTATCTCAAAATGCTTCCATGGAGATATCTGCCCTAATCTTTGTGGGCTAGACTTACATGAACATCAGCAAGTTACAGTGTTGGAGATTGTTACCCAAGTTGTGTTTACAGTTGATATTTAGAGAGGTAAATTAGGATAGGTAAATCCCATCCTAGCTAAATACAGCTAATCTTTTGACTGCCAAGCCTAATTTGTGCTTGAGTTTGGGCCTAATTTTTTTCTCAGAGGAAACTAGATCAGGTCAGAAGTGCCACTGGTGTGCAAAAAGTGTGCAACATTGTCATTTAGGCATGTCCTCTTAAAGGTAAATCGTAATTCTGTAGCTATCATATAAATGGACAGAGAAATCACAAACTGTACAATTGAAGGAAAATACCAGTTCCTAGTACACAGATTGTGTAGCAAACAACAAAAGGAACCTATCCTAAAATAGGAAAGTATCCAAATATTTTTCTCTTGGCTTTGTGGAGCGCATGTGGTGACGCCTCTTCATGCATTGAACAGCTCTCTAAATCAGATTCCATTTTAGGGTAGTCTTGAAGATTATGTAAGAGCAAATTGTGGTTTTTTTCTTTCCTGCTTAAAGAAAGAACATGGTATCAGAAGTCATGTTATCAGGCATTATCAAAAATCTTATACCTGTTAAAATGTCATGTTCAGCATCATATTTATCTAGCTCTAATTTCCTTCTCCCATTGCAGACTGAAAGGCTTTCCAAATTAATATGGCTATTTGCGTATTTTTAGGCAAGAGCCTATGAGCACTGAATATATTTTTTTTACAAAAACATGCTATAGCTAAAGGTCATGATGGAAGTAATTTGTAGTATTCAATGACCTCATTTTATTCTGTTTTGCTCACTCAACGCTAATGCGTATGATGCCATGTGAAGTTCGCAGACGAGCCTTTCTGCAGGACTCATGGGAGCCATAAATGGATTAAACCTCTCACTCCCTGCTTTGGCAAGTGATCAGTTACATTTAAATAAAGGTCAGTCTGTCTTTACAAAGAACACACTGGAAGCAAGCTTAATAGCTTTCCCTACTGAGCCTAGAACATAACTATTTGAAGCATAATTAGCAACGGGGTGCCAGTCACTGATTGTGCTTTTTGCTTGATTTTATGTCTGGGGAATTCCAGTATTCCCCATTAGCTTTAAGAGGGGGCACAGTGCTAGTTGTCAAATTGACAGTCTTGACCTGGCCTCTGAAAGCAGCTGTAAAACATTGTTGGGGAAAATTAAGATGAATGCCAAAGCCAGGTCTGTAATACTGCTACAGATTGGACATTTGAGGTCCATGCCACGACTCTAAATAACAAAATAGGTAAAATATCTGATATACATGGGAGCAGGGACTTTGTTACGCTAAATGCCAGGTGATAAGGAGATACACCAGCTGTCCTATTGTCTCATCTTGTGAGCTCTGTATTATGACTTCTTTATAAAATACTCCATACCTATTCTTTTCAGCATATCAGAGAAACCAGCTCTGTCATCTGTCAAAGTACAGATTTCAGGAAGGGTGGAGTGAATCAGCTACAACTGCCCCTACAGTAAAAGGTACTGACCACAAAGGGGTTATTTTGTCAAATTAATTAAATACTTAGCCTGTATGAGGCATTTAAGAATAAACATGATTATAGACTCATAGAATGGTTTGGGCTGGAAGGGACCTTCAAGATCATCTAGTTCCAACATCCCTAATATATCTTGTGGTGTTCCAGTTCTTCAAAACACCGCATTTGCTTGGGATTTCTTGACTGGTATTTGTAGCACTTGTAGCAAAAGTGGTAATTGTCTACAGGTGGAGAGAACAGAGCTGATACAGCAATTTTGGTACTCTGCAGACAGCCTGAAATTCTAAGAGAGATCTGTGAATTACCTTGACCTTCCTGACTGGAGCATCAGCTTCAAAAGTCCAGTGATTGCGCTTCAGTGTTATCAGCAACTAATTTAGCACTGATCATTTTATCTAATACTGTCAGGGAAGATGGGTAAGAGCAAAACACAGTGGACTGGCTTCTGGGAATTTCTGGAGATAATCCAAGAGCAGACCAGAGAAGTAGACAAGTGACTGCAAAATCAGCCAAAGAATAAGGAGGAGGAGGAATTAAAAGGCAGAAAAGAAGCTGGGATTAGATGGAAAGGACCTGTTAAGTAAGGATGAACGTTATAATGGATTATTATCAGAAAAATATTACCATCTCACATTTTAGATGTGATACAAAGACTATATTCTGTTCATCTCTGTGTAAATCATCAACTTACATTTACTTCAGCCCCTCTCACCTGGTAGATGGTCAATGGCTGCATTCCCAGCTCAGGTTCACTACGAGAGAGCAGAGGTTTGTGTCCTCCGAATGCATCTTCACAACATAGAAACTGTAAGAAGAAGATGAGCAACCAGGGATTAAGATAAAAGCTTGTACTTTTCCTGATTTACATGCACTTGGGGGTAAACACAGGATTTTAGGTCAACAGGTTTTCTTCTCCTTTCATGAATGGTATATCTATTTTAAGAGTCAATTAAATACATTACAAAATGTAAGCATTGCCAAGAAAAATAGACCTGTATCTGGTTTTATAAGCTCTTAGATATAAATGAAGATCAATGCCTTAAGCAGCTCCATAGCAGTTTTACCACTCTCCTTCTGTAAAATTTATTTGTGCGTTTATTTGTTAGTTTCATTTCTAGGATTTCTTTTTCCTGATGGAAAATTTGGACAGGAAGTGGAAAAATCAGTAACTGATTTAATTGATAATTTTCAGCTTATATGGAATTTTCTTTTTTTACAGATTTTCTACAAAGCAGCCAACTAATGCTCTGGTTCCAGCATAGGCATTTCAAGGTCGTATTTCTTTGTTTTCACCACAGGTCAGATACCATCACCAGGAAAAACTAATTTGAAAGCATCTTCCATCGCAGGCACTTGGAAATAATGAAACAAAACATCCAAGCAGAGTTAAAAAAAACCTTTTTCTTTAACCCCTGAATCCTGTGCCAGCGGTGCAGAACTGTCCTCAAGCTCTGGCAGTAAGGTTTGCTAGGCAGGTAGCAAACACGCTTCTGTGGTTTACACCTCCATAATAATTTCTCTCTTCTGCAGAACATTTCTTTCAAGCATTGGTAGCATCCAGCTGTGTCTCCTTTGAGCCTTTTAGCATGTCCACGTTACATTTTTCCATGTAATTCAGGATTTGAATACTTTAAACACTCGCTTTGTTCTCTATTGTAGGTCATGGGTTGTATGGGACTTTTGAAATGTTGTCCTCCTGGAGAAAAACTAGAGAAGACCAACACGTTAAAGAGAGGACTGCAGCTGTATTTGCAGACTCCATGCTCTCGTTTTCTCTCACCACTGCCATGTACCTGGTGACTTTTGGAATAGGTGCCAGTCCCTTCACTAACATTGAAGCAGCCAGGATTTTCTGCTGCAATTCCTGTATTGCAATTTTCTTCAACTACCTCTATGTACTCTCCTTTTATGGTTCCAGCCTGGTGTTTACTGGCTACATAGAAAACAACTACCAGCATAGTATCTTCTGCAGAAAGGTACCAAAGCCAGAGGTATTGCAAGAGAAGCCTGCATGGTATAGGTTTCTTCTGACAGCCAAATTCAGTGAGGACACGGATGATTCAGAGGAAACGAACACTTACGAGAGTCATCTTTTGGTGTGGTTCCTGAAGCGCTATTATTGTGACTGGATAACAAACACTTACGTCAAGCCTTTTGTAGTTCTCTTTTACCTTGTTTATATTTCCTTTGCCTTAATGGGCTACCTGCAGGTCAGTGAGGGGTCAGACCTGAGCAACATCGTAGCGACTGCGACTCGGACCATCGAGTACACAACTGCCCAGCAGAAGTATTTCAGTAACTACAGCCCAGTCATTGGGTTCTACATCTACGAGTCGATCGAGTACTGGAACACCAGTGTCCAGGAGGACGTGTTGGAGTATACCAAGGGCTTTGTGAGGATATCTTGGTTCGAGAGCTACTTAAATTACCTTAGGAAACTCAACATATCTACTGGGTTGCCCAAGAAGAATTTCACTGATATGTTGAGGAACTCCTTCCTGAAGACCCCTCAGTTTGCCCATTTTTCAGAGGATATCATCTTTTCCAAGAAATACAACAATGAAGTTGATGTTGTGGCCTCCAGGATGTTCTTGGTGGCCAAGACAATGGAAACCAAGAGGGAGGAACTTTATGACCTCCTGGAGACCCTGAGGAAGCTCTCTCTCACCTCCAAGGTGAAATTCATCGTTTTCAATCCATCATTTGTGTACATGGATCGTTATGCCTCTTCAGTGGGAGCCCCCTTACAAAACTCTTGCATTAGTGCTTTATTTCTGCTGTTCTTCTCTGCATTCCTGGTGGCAGACTCTCTGATCAATGTCTGGCTCACTCTAACTGTTGCCTCGGTTGAATTTGGAGTTATAGGTTTTATGACCTTGTGGAAAGTGGAACTAGATTGTATTTCTGTGTTGTGCTTAATTTACGGAATTAATTATACAATTGACAACTGTGCTCCACTGTTATCAACCTTTGTCCTGGGCAAAGAGTTCACAAGAACTAAATGGGTGAAAAATGCCCTGGAAGTGCATGGGGTAGCTATTTTGCAGAGCTACCTCTGCTATATTGTTGGTCTGATTCCTCTTGCAGCTGTGCCTTCAAATCTGACCCGTACACTGTTCAGGTGCTTGTTTTTAATAGCATTAGTCACCTTCTTTCACTGCTTTGCCATTTTACCTGTGATACTGACTTTCCTGCCACCCTCCAAGAAGAAGAGGAAAGAGAAGAAGAATCCTGAAAACCGTGAGGAAATAGAGTGTGTTGAAATGGTGGATATGGATAGCACCCGAGTGGTTGACCAAATTACAACAGTCTAACTTGATTTGTTGGTTGCTTTTTTACACTAGGTCTTACTGAGAAAAAAAAAAAAAGAAACCAGTACTGACTAAATGTGCGGGGAGAGGAAGGAGATTGGAGGTTTTCCCCTCCCTCCTCTAAGCTAAATCCAGGAATATTCAAAATTATGGGAGAAATTAAAAATAAATTAAAAAAGAAAAAAGAGCCGGGGTATTGTACCTTGCTCAGTTCCTATAACAGATTATATGTGAGAATTTGCACACCCATGCAAAGAGAGGTTAAATTGTAGATGCATGAAGTAAGATCTAATGGAAGAAGTTGGGTTCTTAAGCAGTCGTCTGCATCGCCTGTACTGCAGATGCTGCAATTATTGTGGCTAAACCAAATCATGTTGAAAGGTCAACTGTCAAGGCTGAAGTAGCACTAAATGTTCGCTGGATGTAAAGGCTTTACAAACTTTCTGCACAGCAATAACTCAAGTCAGTGAGTCAGCTCTTATAAGTCTTTGCCATCACATTTAATTTTTCTTTTCTCCCCTAATCTAAACATTTATGCAAGACTATATAAAAGATAGCAAACTGTACTGGGAAAGAAGGCAGTACACAGCAACCAAGTGCTTTCCAAACACTTTTATGTTATGAATCACTTTTTTTTTTTTCTAAAAGTATCATTATTTTAAAATGGAAATCATCCCTTGTAACATTTTTAATCATGGTTTTATAGCTGTTTCTTTTTCTTATAAAAACAAAAAAGAACAAAAAAAAGGAACAAAAAAATCCATGTGACTTTGTCACTCTAGAAAATATATAATTCTATTTTATACATGTCTCGCTACTAGTTAAACATGTAATCTGCTTTACCAACTGTAATTTTGTTAGCACTCTAGTAAGACATGAGTGGATCTAGCAGTGGACAGAAGATGGTGTACTGAATATTTCAGCACCAAAATCCATGATACAAACCTCAGATACTTGTCATCAAGAAAGTGAATGTTAGGGCTCTTTTAGTGAGAGCCTATTTCAGGCCATTCACTGGTAATGCACACTAAGAGGATTAGTGGGTAGTTTTACATAATGTATAACTTAATCCCTCAGTCTTCCTAGAGTACCTGTAAAGCAATAGACCTTGCAGCTATGGGCTCTTCCAAGAGACAGTAGACAGTGAGAGTTGTGTGGAACAAACCGAAGGCTGGGACTGCGGTTTAGCAGCAGCAAGTTTAACAACGTCCCCAAAGAGCCCATATCTAAGGGGCCTATTGAAAACGTCACATCTGAGAGGGAAAAAAAAAAAAACCAACTTAAAAAGATTACATTACTAAGTCTTTTTGGAGCCATGAGTTCTAAATCAATAATTCTGTCAGCATCTGTGATGTGGAGTAATACAGATAAAGCAGCATCTCTTCCCTCCTCCACCCCCTCCACCCGTAAGAGCGACAGGCTCATTACTGTAAGGTTTTATCACGTGGTTGAACCCTAGTGGGGATATGTAAGCCAATTCTGTAGGTTTTGCTGAGAGTATGCTGACCGTACATTGCCTGTGGAAACCCAGTAGCAGGAAGCTGGCTGGTGTGTCGGGTGGTTTCATATGGACTGTTGCTCTGTAGTGCAAGATGAATGTATTCCAACCGGACTCCCTTTTGCAGCTCATCTGGAAACTAAGAGTACTTGAAAAATTTGCAGCACTTGGCACAAAGTTTGCTTCAGTGACAGTATCTGGAGGGGAAGGGATATTGCAAGAGCCATGGGACTTGGAGCACTGGGAGCACTGTGGCTCGGGAGGCTGCCTGTGGTACCTGTACGGTCACTTAGGACATCTGTGGTCACAAACCCAGGGTGTGCTTCATTCCATGAAACATCTCTTTAGCATCCAAATCCCAGTGACCCCCAAATGCCCTGTGCAAAACCTGCAAATGCCACCTACTGAATATTAATTTTCAAGAAAAGAGATACTTCTAAAGCATCCTTCCTAGCAGAAAATGAGATAACCAGATATTTTGCCCTGAAGCAAAATGTTACATTCTCACTAGCAAAACAAGTCAGCAGTGCAGCTGGCCACATTTACTTCCCCCTGGATAAGTCCCTTCCCTGACCAGAAGAAAGGAAGCTGTGTCCAGGAATGCACAGGCTCTTTGCTTAAGTAAACAACAGTTGCTTCGATAGCAGCTGGGAAGCTGTAACAACAACGTCAGCCTTGGCAGAACACAGGCGGACACCTTGAAGACAGCCAAATGAATGTAAGGCTAGGAAAAAGATCTGTTTCCCCTGTTTTCTTTAGACTCAGGCTTGGGGCTATGTTTTCCAGCCAAAAATTATTCCTTAAATATACTTCACTGTAGATTTTCTGTGATCGTCAGTATGTTGTTTAAATAACAGTCACCCTGTCCCCAGGCTGTTCAACAGGCAACTGCAGTGGCTTTTAAACTTCTGAGGGCATTAGCAAAGTAGCTGAGAGTTACAGAGGAATTGCAATTCCTCTGCAGTAATCTACAGACTTGTGGGACACTTGGAAATGGGACATGTGTCAAAAGAGGTTGTTTGTACGCTGCAGAGAGGAATACATGGCAAACACTGATTTTACACCTCTGCTATCCCTCATGCTATCACTTGCAAACACCAGACACCAAGATAGTTACCATAGACCTCCTCACATCTAATTGCAGTGCATAGACAGGAGCATCTTTAAAGAGATGTCCAAAGACAAGCTTGCAGTTTCACAGATCTCTTATTAAATCTCACTATGTGAGGCCTTCAGAGATCTTCAAGGAAGGTGATAAAACCAGGGATAAAATTACTTCTCTATCTCCAAACCTGTCAGAAAAAGGATGTGGAGGCACTCCTGTGACAAAGTGCTGCAGAAGAGGCTTGGGTGTCCACAGAAGGCAGGGTGAGAAGTCATGCAGTCCATGCCCTTCCCCCAGGGCAGAGTCAACAACATTTAAATAATTTCTGAAGGATGTTTGTCCAGCCCATTCCTAAAAGTCTTTTTAAGGGCAGATTCCTCTCCCAGCAGTTCTCCCCCAGTGCCATGTTATCCTCTCCAGTAACCAGTAACTCCTGCCAGCCACCCAAGACTGGGATGGAGAAGAGGAACCGTGCCCCTCTCCACACAGGGATAGGACAGGCAGGAGTCTGCAGCATCCCCAAAAGAGAGAAAACCCGGAACAGAGCCAAAACCACCTTACGTACATTTTTCACTATGTTTCACATCAAGTGAAATGCCATTCCATTCCCCACCTCCAGGGTTGGCAAGGTACAGCCTGGAAGTGTCCAAGGTGCACTCAGCCCAGGTCCATGAGACTTCTGCCTGAATCCTGATGTGTCTGAGGGGTGCACCAAATGCTCCTTTGTCTACAGGTAGCTTGAATACCTCAACGTGAACCATGTTCTCCAGGTTTCAGACTATGCTAAGCCACTTTGGCCTTCCTCCCCTTCGAATTTTTCCTCTGGAGCAATTATCTTCACCAAAGTCAATGGACCTCCCTGCGCCGAGTGATTCATAGGTGCAGATGCAGCGCTCTGTTCTCAGTCCAAAGCACTCCCAGTGGCTAACTGTGCAAAAGATTTTACCCTTACTGGTGAACCTTCATTTTGGAAGACTACCTAGGCTTAAGCAGATTTTTGTCATACTCTTAAGTGGCTTTTTAGCCCAGGTATCACTGTGGTTTTGTTTGCAATATAGATGATCCAATTTTTTATAAATTCAGTGAGTAGAACAGAGTATTATACACTGTCAGGCACTGACTAAAATCTAACAGTGAAAGTTTTAGCTAAGGCTAACAAGACTATGTAGGACTGTGGCTCACTGAGCACATATATCTTCTACAAACATTAAAATTCCCATACAGTAAGGTATGGTGTACAGTATATTTTTACTACAGGGTAAGCATGGGGAAAAAGAGCCGACCTATGTGCATATGGCCCTCAAGATCAATCAAGTTTTCTTGTAATATAACTTCTGATGTTGTGTTAGCACAAGTCCACTTTCAATTTACAATTACTCTAACTGGAGAAAAAAATAAAGAAAGAAAATTTGGTATAGCTGGAATAACTATGCCATAAAAATTAATTGATGAAGATAGAATTTTCTGCCCAAAGCAGAAATGTGAAAGTGTTCTAGTTAAATTAAAATTATAGCTGGAAAGGTTGAGAAAAACCTGTCTGTCAAAGAAAAAGAGCTTCTTTTCCAAAGACAAGCAAATACACTTATCATGGTCAACTGCATGAACCTGGAGGGAATACAGTACCAAAGTGGCCTGAGGTTATGTTGAGTCACGAGAGGATTCGCATCTGCTCTCAGAAGCCTTCTGAGCCAGCGCTGAATTCAGGTAAAACGTGTACTGTAAATTGAAAGGTATACTTTTAAATGCTTTTTTCTAGGCTGATTGTCCTCCTGTGAGCCATGAAATCCCACCTCAGCCAACACCTTTATTTTTATTCAAAGGGAAAACAAAACAAAGTGGTGGCACCACTGGACAGAGATCAGGGGAGTCCAGAAGGAAGACTGGGCTTCTCTGAAAAACAGAGAGCCAGCAAAGCAAGTGGGTTGTGGGAGAAGACCTGGTGACTTCAAAACTTAGCAAAGTGGTGGTTTTTCCTATTTGTTAACTTTGGAAGTTCAGGGAGACGCAGGGAAGCGAAGCCGAGTTAATAGGAGCCAGCTCTGGGTTTGCTGTGGACTCCAGTTACAGCAGCTCCTCTGGATGGCTGGGAACTGTCAGCAGGATGGGAGTGTGGGAGGAGCAGGGACGGCCCCTGTGTGGGCACTGGGGATGCCAGACCAGGAGCTGTGGTGGTGCCATTTCCCTTGTCCCCATCCCACAACTCTGCCCGGGAGTTGCCGGGATGAGCAGCCTGCAGAGAGCTCCAGCTCCCGTGCAGGAACAGCTCCTCGCAATTCTCACACTGCAGCAGCACTGCTAGCAGGTTTCGCTGAACCAGAGCTTGCGTGGTAAGGCACAAGCCCTCTAGGAAACCACTTTCTGGAAGCTCTTGGTTAGAAAGAATTGCTCAGAGCCTTTTCCTCCCCTGCCTTTGCACACGTTAAAACCCTGATCCATAAAAATCAGATTGTCCAATTAGCGATGTAGGGACAAAGTATTTCTTCCATGGCTTTATCCCTACATTTATCACTAAAAGTACTTGTCATTTATTTTCTTATAAATATTGTGAAAGTAAGCCTTTCTGGGGTACACACAAGTCTGATGAGAAGGAGGCAGGGAGGGGAGAGAGCCCCTTCCCTTTCCCAAAGGTAGGAAGCATCTTCCACCCAAGGCCAGGCACTGCACCATCGCTGCAGGGCACCCCCATGACCCCAGCTCAGTGCAGCAGGGGGGGGACCCTTATCCCCCCTCCCCAATTTTATTAGAGAACAGGGAGAAGCTTTAGCTCCAAATTGTGGGGGGGGACGAGCCCCCAGGAAGCCCTTGTGAAACCCATCCACTGCCAGGAAAGCGCAATGGCGAACCTCTTGTTCGGTTGGGGTTTTAGAGAAAGATACAGCAAAAGTATCCCAGGAGTGGATTTGAACACAAGTTCCTGTCCATGGTGCATGGGTTGGAGAGAGTGGCATGCCCTGACATGCCACCCCTTGCCCTGTTGTCCTGGCACAGCTTCCTGCCTGGAGAGAGGGCACCTCAGCATCACGTGCGCCTGCCTGGGGCAGCCGCTTCTCAGGCACAAATTGTTCTGATGTCGTTGGCATTCTGCAAGTCATTACCTTTTTTTAATTTTGGGGAAAAACAAAAAAAAAAAGATCAGCATAAACAATTCTAGATTATTTAAGCTCCAAGAAGTCTTAATCTGTGCATCAAATAAATGGCTTGCAAGATGTCAGGGGTTTTCGTTTAGGCTCTTTTTAACCTATTTTTACTATTTTTGTATTAATTTAGGGGAAAAATTGTATAATGAATCTCAATGTATAGCATAAGCCTAAAATAAAATGGCTGTATCTCTCTTTGCTTCCTGTGCTCCCAAACTGCTACAGAAATCCCATGCCATCACCAATGCAACAAACTGATTTTCCTGGCCTCACCCAAATAATCAGGGTGTGCATCCTCTCCAGCTCCCCACAGAGAGGGGTGGTGGAGTAGTTCAGGGGCAGCTGCTCAGCATGGAGACAGCGATGTCCCAAAGATGATGTGCACACTGCTTCTCCAGGAGCCCCTCTTGTTCCAGGCTGCACACTGCTCAGCAGCAAGCACGGGGAAAACCCCTTCACTTCTATAATTTCCATATTATTGGGATCTAAGTCCTTTTTGCGGGGGGGGTTCTAGATAATCCAGCAGCAGAACCCCAGCCTCAGCAGGCAAACCAACAGCTAAGGCAAAAATCTGAAACTGATTTGATCAGAAACTGCAGGTTATCTCCTCAAACAAGAGCCAGACCTTCTGAGATCGGGTAGGTAGGTAGACCTGAAGTATTACTATTGAACAGAAGTATTTCTATTGAACAGAATGATTACTGTTAAAAATTTCTTTACCAAGACCGTACCATCCACAAACTTAGAAGCCCCTTCACCCCTGAGAGACCCACCTCTCCCACCAGCAGAACTGCAGCTGCTGACTTGGGATCTTCTGATGACTGTGCTCAATCATCTTCTTCCCATACCCAGGCAGATCACCCATTTACACTTTTTCCCTAATGTTTTGGAGGAGGGAGCAGCATTCCTACAGGCCCACTTGGACTAACTGCTTCAAAGCAGAAGCAAACCACCCTGCCAGGGGATGAGGGTGACAGCTACAGATGCTCTGTCACACCTGACTGCAGAAACGAGATATGATTCACTTTACTGTAAAAAGCAGGTGAGCCAGATCCCATCCCAAGTCACTGCAACTAATAGCAGGGGTTTAGGGGTTTTGGCTACCAAGGGCTTTTGGCCTCTTTAGTTTAATGGGAAGTTTGGGTCAGCAATTTAAAGGTGACTCCTGTCACCTGTTACGGCTTCTGGCTTTGTCCCTTTCTGTCATTCTTTCTCTCATTGCCTTAAATTCTGAATCCACAAGCACTGTTGCCAAAAATTCTGTCTGAAACTGAAACTCAAATGATATCAATTTTTCCAATTGCTAGTGTAATGTAGGAGAGGCTACATCTAAGCATCACACAGGAACTCAAAATGCAAAACCCTGGTAGCAGGCTGGTGTTCCTCATTTTTGTTAGCAAGAGCTCCTTCGTGCAAATCTCCACAAATCTAATTTACAAAATTCAGGCTTTCAAAATGTGTAATCAGCACATTTTATTCTGAAAATTCATCTGTACGTATACCTTCAAAATAGAGGCATGTTAAATCTGATTTTTAGCTTATCAAGGAATACAGTTCAGCCCAACAAACATTCATGAGCAGCATGTCTGAATTCCACATGAAATTCTTACACTGCTGCATACAAGTCAGAATATTTTCACTCCAAAATACCACATTTCCTTATTTATACAACTAATTTGCACACAGAAACTAGGCAGAATTGTGGACCCGAAACATTGACGTGTGCTCAAGTTTACATTCATCCTGTAAATATCACTTAAACTTGTAAAGGTTAATGGCAATGTAGAACTCATTGAGAAGAACAGGATTTTTTTGCTGACTTCAGTTTACTGGCAGAGAATAACTGAAATATATGCCAAGCACTAGCTAGAAAGAACCAGGGAATAAGACATCCAACAGTCCATCAGCAGAGAAAAAAGTCTACTTGAAAATTTATACATATGAGAAATGTAGAATCATGTTAAAGGCCTTAGCTGGGTATCCAGACTATACATAGCATATGTTATATATGAATGCAGAATATTCCATTCTGATTCTTTTTGGCCTCATTCAATCCTCTGAAATATGCTCTGTTCTGTGAGGAGGCATACTTTTGAGCAAAACTGACATTTATCTTCTTAGAAATTACCAATTTGCACAGGTGAAGTTTGCTGGAAACAAAATTTTCAATGTATACAAACAAACTGAAGCCAGAAAACACAACTTGTAAAAAAATGTGCCTTCACATACTGATTGTATTTCATAATAAGCAATCTGTTCCCTGATGCTACAAGTAAAAAGTGATTTTTTTATTTGTCAGCTATATTCAGGAAAATGAGATGCCCCACTAGTGTATATATAGTGCATACACCCCCATACTAATTATGTATTTCTTATACGCCCAACACAAGTTGGCTCCGTATAAAGAGGAGGAAAAGCCAACCTAGAAATGTAGTTGAAAGCTGGTAGGAAGAATAGTTTATCTGTACTGAAATTAGTAATGAATCAGCAGGGGAGGAGCAACAGAGAAGTTTGGTAAGGAATTTAGGAACAAAGAAACTAGCTGCAGAAATGCAGAGCTGTCAAGAAAGGAACATACTCAGGTTTTATTGTGTCAGGAGGATGAGAAAGAAATTATATTAAAACTTCTGAGTTGCAAAGGGAAGGAAGGTCTAAGGTAGTATGAGAGAGAGAAAAATCATGTGGACATATGTAAGACTAGCAACTGCAATGTATATTAAGGCTGTCTAATAAAAGACAGGATCTGTCCATACACGGAAAATAAAAAATTACAGCTGCCTAATTATATGATTTCAAATATAGATTCAGTACCTCATTGTTTTTGAATAAAAGGAGGATATCATTCCTAATCCAATCTGGAGTCCAGAGCTGGAGACTTTAACATGATATATAAACAATATCATGCAGAAAAAGAGATTGGTCATGGATTCTGGCTCATAACTTACTGAAAAATGACAAATTGACCCTCACTATTTTACTGCAGCTCTTCCTTATAGAAGAGCAGCTGACTTTAATGGTTCTGAAATAGCCATACCTTCCTGATAAAATACTTGTGTGTTGGAAGGATTTCTTTTCTTTTGAAGATGTGATCAATTTTCTCTCTGGACGAAGTGAGCCCTCAAGCACATAACCTACAGCAAGAAGTGGGAAATTCCAGCTCTCTTAAGGTGATTCCTGATTCAAGGACATCCATCTACAATTGAATTTCTCTTTTCTCTCCTCTCTGCATGCTATTGCAGACTTTTCCAAACTTGTCTATTGGCAGTTTTACCAATCAGTATATCGTACCCGTCTTTGCAAGAGAGGTGGGGTTCTGCCAGGCCTCTCCTGATGTTGGCTCCCAAGGCAGTGACCACATTATAATGTCAGGATTATTCCTTCTCATTAGCCCCTCTCATGGGAGCCTTTCTGTCAATATCTTGGATCTTACTGGCAGGGTGGGTACAACAGCTGTCACAGGACAACCAACAACGTTTTCCTGATCTGACATGCCTCTGATATACACAAGTGATGTAACATTATTTGATCTAGCAAGGAGAAGCATCCAAAGCTCACTGTCAGGACATCATATGATATTTAATATCACCATCTGTGAGGATGTTTATATAGCAGATTTATTATATGGAATTTGCAGAAATGGGGAGAGGAGAGATAGAATATCAATTAGACTGCTCATTCAGCACTTTCCAAACCTATCCATCAAAGGAAGAGTTCTTGCCTCACAGTCAGCGGTGATACCAAGCCTGAAGAATCTAATATGCAGAAAAAGGTTAAAAGAAGTTGGCTTAGAAAGGGGAAACGTGGAGCTGTGAAATGTGACTTCAGAATTATGGATAAGATTGCTAACATCAGTGAGTTCATTTTTTCTTTTTTGTTTTTTTTTGCCCAATATATGCTTCAAAGCCAGAATCTCAGAATACAAAATGTTTGAAGTGAGAAGCAAATAATAAATTCATGGAGAACATTGCACAGGTAGAAATGACAAATACATACAGGAAACTGTAAAGTCAAAGGAGACAAAAAAGTCAACTCCGATGAGAAATGCCTAAATTTATTGTAGAGAACTCCATAAAAACCTAGACAGAAAATCTCCTAAATGTATTCACAGCCCTGGAGAGCTCTTCAGGTGATCTGTTCCAGCACCAGCCCAAAAATAAGGTAAGAGTTTTAAATTATTGACAACTTCAACCAACAGAGCTTTAAAGTGTGGAACCTGGGTAAGGGAGAAGTGGAAAAATTATGGGAAAAATAATTTAACAAAGTACGTACTCTTTGTGTGCATCAGCACCTTTCCACAGACTTCTTGGGAGTTACAGCTAATCACATTTGTTTAAAGCACCGCCCAGCACATTCCAGACAACTGCTCTCCCCTTCCCCTGGAAGCCAAAGGCTGAGTTTCCTGTTGTCAGTCTGCTTTCAAGGCAGATGGTCCCTCTGACAGTGTCTGAGTGACAAAGGACCTGAGACATAGAGGTGAGACAAGACCAGCACAGGAAACAACCCATACCTGTGCCATGGCAGGGCAAAGCATTATTCCTCCTTCATCAGAGAGCCGTGCAAAAGAAGGCATTCCAATTTTTAATGTACTTTAAAAGCTTATAAGTAAAATTGGCCTCTGTGGTACACTGTGGTTTCCCTATGCAGTAGATGTGCTATGGATGCTGTCCAGGCCTACTTATGCTTGTGCTTTTCCAAAGCTTGGTAGCCCTCAGCCTTTGGCTTCATGCCACGGAGCCCCTCTGACACTCATATTGCAAGTTTTAGTGAGATACCTTTTTGGTGAAAAAGACTTTGTTCCAAAGAAAAAAATCTTTATAAATGCAAGCTCTTCTATTCGCCCCAGAAGGTTCCCACACCGGCCATCTCTATTCCCTGTTAGTACATTTGCAGATGAAGGAGGCCACAGCGGGAAGGAGATAACTGGAAAGCAAGTAAAAGTCCCATCATTTCAGTTAGTGGCAGCTAGTTTTGTGAGGCTCAATTACCAGTGATTTTGTGAGTCTCATTTTCCACTACCAAATTTTAAAAAGGTGCTCACTATTCTACTCCCAAGCCAGGGAGAACTATGGATTTTCAGTATACTCCAAGCAGAGTATAACTGCTGGATTTAAACCATGTTGCCCAGTGGAAATAAAGCATTGGGAAGGGGAGGAGAGGTGGATGGAGTTCCTGGATTTGAAATTTTCAGCAGAAAAGATTGTGTTTTCTTTTTTTAAAGAAAGTTCACATTTTTACCTTTGTTCTGATAAGAAAAGTCTTCAAGTCTGACAAACTCAAAGCACATCAAATCATTTACAAAACCTTCTGTGCAGGAGGGGAGAGGCAGGAGGTGAGCTGAGAAAATATATCAAGGCAGTAGCAAATGCAAACAATAACAAACATTGCACTTCTAGGAAACACAGATTTGAATGCAGAATCGGCTAAATGTTACCAAAAATCTCCTGATGCAGGAGAAATAAAGTCAGGGAAAGATTGTAAAAAAAACCTTTCTACAGTTTTTACCTTCCTGTTATGGCTTATTTGTAAGGTCACCAGATCCATGGCTTTTACACTCCATTCAAATCTGTAACTGTTTTTTTAGACATAGTTATCATTAATGTACATTTGGCAATTGACCAAATATAAACCCTACTCAGGTGGCCAGCCATAGATCTCAAGTAGTCAAATGTCATCCTTTACAGCTACCCCCGTTCCTAAAATACATACAAAGTACATGTATTTCACAGAATAATGGGGAAAATCTATACAAAATTCTAGCCTACCTGAAAACAATTTGCCTTAAACAGGCCAAACAGAACGGAAAAATTGTTTCCAGCTAACACTTTTATAGGCTCTAAATATGAAGGTAAAGTAGCTCTATTCAAGCCTTTTGAAGAGAACGAATGAGAGAATGAATGTGGAAAAGCACGTGGAGCACAATTTAAAGAAGCAAGCAAGCGAATCATGACCAGAGAATGTCTATAAAACCTTGGCAGTTGACCTTCACTGGGTGAGGATGGTAAGTGGTTTGGAGAATCAGCATTTCATCAAGTGGTTGAGTGTATTTTTACCCTTTTCAAATATGAACCAGCTCATCAGGTAAAAACTGATCATCCAAGGTTTGTCCATTTGCCTGCTCTCAGTGAGCATGAAAAAAAATCATATTCCTAAATGAGCCTGTGGTTTCTGCTGGCTTTGGTTAATTCCAGTATGTTTCTGTTAACCACTAAGGGGACGAAAAACAGAAATAAAAATGCTCCAAACCTTTATTACTTCTTCTTTTCTCAAGAATCTATCCTACACCTCCCATTACCTCCTTTTACTATGCCAGACCTCTCTTATGAAATTCCCCAATTTCGGCCAATTGACTCAAGCACTCCCCTAATACACTCTTGCAATTGTAAGTACTCAGGGGTTCCACTAAAAGGGTGGCTGGATGCAGCTTCAGGACTAATTGTATCCTATGAGTTACAGAATTATGCACCAACAGCTAAAAGGACACAATTACAAGGTGAACTATTGTGACACACACTGTGTAATGTCATACAATCAAATGCAATGTTTAGTAAACATGAACCTCTTTGTCATTTTGTATTTATTTATACAGGTTTAAAAAAAATAAAAATAAAGCACACATTTAAAAATATCCTTTTATCCATTGTGTCTCTGCAGCATTATGCAACTTCCCATTGAGGCTGATGGGTAGGCAGTGGCTCGGTCAGTGCCTGGGGAACTAGGCAATGACTAGCAAGGAGTATGCAGTTCTTGTTTGATTGAATTATACCTGCAAAGAGAGGGATACAACCTTCCAGAGAGTGTGGGAGAGAAAAGGAATGGCTTACCAGGCATTTGCTAGGAGCTGCCTAGGTGGAACACCAAATTTCTGCAGAAGTAGGAGCCTTAACTAGGTCACTGCCTAAAGGACTGCATTTTTCCAGCAATGTGCCAGTAATGAAACACCAAAGGGTTTCTAATTCCTGGGCTCTCCTCTCGGCTACAAAGTCTGGGGGGAAAAGGGGAGGGGAAAAAGGTCTTCCACTTACAGCTGGAGAACTGATAAATCTCTGGCATGCCCTCAAAACAAGCAGGTGACACAGCTCCACAGGGAGCCCGGAACTGCCAGTTTGCCCAAGGACCCATGGGTTATCCCACCAGGTCTCTGTAACACACAAAGGCTCTGCTTTGCAGACCCCCAGCAGGACTGTCCCCCTCTGCTCTGGGAGTGACAACGCACATTTCCAGATCTCTGTCTTTCCTCAGAGGAAGATCCTCTGGCACCTTGCCCTCCTGCAATGCCACCCTCCTTCTCTCTCCTCGCTTGTTCTCATCCTCATTTATCTCACACACACACATAAGAGATTCCTTTGCAAAAGGGTGATCTCAGTCCATTCCCCTCTGGCCTAAGCCACACGACTTCCGCTGGCAAAGGAAAGCAATCCGCAATTCTGGCAAAATGATTATTTTTCTCCTTTCCTCAGTACACCACAAGAAATGGAGAAAGATGATCTAATGACAGATATCCAAAATACTGCAGAGGGAACAAAAGCCAAGCACACTACTTATTTTTATGGAAGATGTACTGTGAGTTTAGTGTAAGTACAATGAGTGGAGAGGCCATATCATAATTTTTTCCAATGGTTACAGAATCATGGTGGGTTTTGTGGTAGCAGTTTTGGTCTATGCTTTGAACACAAAGCAATTACAATGTCAAATGGCACTATTTTGAAAAAAGAGAGGTGTTTATGAAATTTAATTGTGTTCAAATCCCAGAGTAATTGTGGTAATAGGAATTATCACGTCAAATTTCAACTCCATCCCTACATTTGCACTGCATGTGTGTGCATGCTCACATTTGGTGCACTCAGTGGTACTCTTAGCAGACATACAAGAGGGAGATCCCATGGGCTGTTCAGGGCCAGCCCCATCCAATGTTTTCACTACTATCAGCACGCATAGTGTACAAAATAATATATTAATAAAGCATAGACTGCCTAAGTTGGGAAGAACTGCAGAATTCTGAAGGCTGAGAACAGTGTCAAAACACACTCAGACCATTGAAAGAATGATGTGAAATCAACTATAAGAAATTCAGAAAAGGCAAGTCCATGGAGGAAAGAGAAATCAGTGGTGCAAACACAAAGTATGGAAGAACTGATTAAACAGCAGTTTTGCAGAAGAGTATCAGAGGTTGCACTTGGTCACTGCTTCACAGTGAGTAAAAACTGTGGCAATGCTACAAAGCCACCACATCTAATCCTTACACAATTTATTAAAAGAATCACATACAGAAGACATGGAAGACATTTTTTTTTTGTTCTCCTTAGAGGTGATGAATCTTCAACTGAACACTGTGGGCATGACCCTTGGAAAGAGCACGGAATTGAATGAGAATGAGGAGTCAGAAAAATGCACTTTCTTCAGGAAACCCTGCTTATTCTAGAAGAGATGCATTTGAGAACCACAGTAACACTTTTCTGTATTAAAAAGGGTATATAAGAACAGGTATCAAATATTTCTTGTGTCCCCTGAAGGTGGGACAAGACACAATCAGTTTAATTTGCAGCAAATATAAGTCAATTTGCATATCCTAATTCCAAGAATAGGCATGCACTGGGAATATGCCTAGGCTGGCTGTGGAACCATCTTTAGTAGGATTTAAAGAAGAGGATACACAAAAAACTGCTTGAAACAACCTAAATACTGATTCAGACCTTTTTTTTTTTTACGAAAATCCAGTATTTTCCAACTCAAGTATGGTATATCAATTTAGGTTGCCCCAAGCTATGTCCCTTTAAATTGGCTCGGATTGTGTATTCAGACACAGAGGCACCTTGAACTGCTTGTCATGTTACTTAGCATAAAAGCTGGATTCCTGGCCTGTAGAGGCTGGGATGTGTTCAAAAAAATGGGAGATTTATGTATCTGTAGCTAATACTTTTAAGTACTGCAATTTAAAATTTGTAGCAATTCAGCCACAATAAGTGGAGGAAATGTGATGTCTTCTACTGTTTCCTGATGCACTTTAATATGTATCTGTGAAATTCAAGCTCTTTGGCTCACAGAAAATCTCTGCTGTAAAACATTCAGTAAGAAGGGTCCATGAAGTACAGAATAACTGCAGAAGAAAGAGACAAATTAATTTGCTGGGTAGACAATTATTGGAAGCTTAGGAGACAAGAAATACCAGATTAAATACTTTCTCTGTTTCTTTCTTGCAAATCAGTCTTTCGGTGTTTAATGAGTTCCTATCGGTCTATGCAAATAATTCACAGTGAATAATTTATCTGATATTTTTTCTGTTTGTGGGATATCTAAAAGCAAATTGGTTTCCTCTCACATATTCATTATTCAAAATTATATTAATACAGCCTTAGGTGAGTGCATTTTTTCTGCAGTTGCTTTGCTCTACCATTCAGTTTTCATACCACCTACACGTGGCAAGGGTCCCACCAAATTCCCCTTGTCCTCAGGGCAAAGATTCCTTCAAGATCAATCAAGGTCCCGCTTTCAACAGGCTCTGCAGGATATCTCTCTGTCCACTGATGCCATGGAGGGGGCTAACCTCCTAATCTGAGCATCTGGAGCCGATGTGGTCACCTGGATTAGGCTGGCCAGTGGGAGTTACTGCCAGTGCTAAATTAAGGATCCTCTTGAGCTCCCCATTTCCAAATTATCTGGCTGAAGAGAAGCAAGATTACCCAGGGAAAGAGAAGAAGCACTCCTTCAGGCATCCCATTTCTGCCATTACTGTTCCCCATCTCCTCCACTGGCTGTTCTTTGTCAACATTATCATACAATCATGGAATACTTTGGGTCGGAAAATACCTTTAGGATCATTCAGTCCAACTGTGTATTACATATATGCTTACACTTGGTTTGCACACAAGTGGTAGGAAAAGGATTATGACCTTAGTTTTGAATTCTCATTTTAATTATTCCTCCATGAAGGACATTGCCACCATACTTGAAGTCTCCACCATTTTGGGTACAGTCCATGGAACTCCTTCTGCTCCTCGGAACAGAGAATTAAATGGTTGTGCGGAGAACTTTCAATTCACCTCTGTCATGAAGTTTAGGGATGCCAGACAGACCAGCTAACACAACAGGCATTATTCCTGTCGTGGAACACACTGAGAATGCCAAACAATGGCAGAGAACTGGCAAGGTCCTTCGGCAAGCAAGTTTTGAATGGGAAAGAAAGCTTGAACTGCAGGTTTTTTTCCAGATGCAGTCAGGTCTTTTGATAATCACATTATACGGAGGCAGTTCTATAAATTTCCTCGTGACCTCAATGCAGACAATTAAGGGGTTTGGTAACTGAACACAATGAAATATTTGTGTTGCTAGAGGCAAGGAGACACACTGTATTAGAAGTTTAGTGTGTCCAGCTCCTTCAAATTCCTTCTTTAACGTTTTCAGAATGCAGAATGTCATATACACTGCAGCATTTGCCTTTGCAGAATCATCTTCCTCAGCAGCTCCCCTCAGACTTCCTCTTCCACCATCTCAGACTGTTAGAAGAAGTCATTCAAAGTTATCGAGAATATTTTTATTCACAAATGGAAAGGCTCATTTTCTTTACTGCTATAAAAAGCCAGCTTAAACTGATGACTGCTTGTGGCTGGCCTATTAATGTAAAAGTGAGAGAGCTTGCATGGGGGAGATAAAAAGGGGCAAATGAAAGAACAGAAAGCATGCAGGGAGAGAAAAGAGATTAACAGAAGGGGGGGCGGGGAGAAGTCGAAGAAATAAGTGGAATGGGAAAAAAGCAGAAAAAGAAGGCAAAATATAGAGATGCCATGAGTAGAAAGGAAGAAACGATGAAGAAAAACAAGGGTATTGGGAAAAAGCAGGGATGATACCAGATCTTAAAATAATTCTGAGAAAATAGATAGTGATGTCAAGATCCCAGTAATTGAATTTTTGCCTTGAAAAGCCAGTGACAGCTTTGCTTAAATGTTTAGTCACATAAAATCAAACTCCACATCCCTGACTGCATGTATCTCTCAATGAAGTGAACAAGAATCGATAGCAACAGCAGCATTCAAATCCATGCTGTTTTCATTGCAGGAAAGGTAAATACAATACTCTTTTCATACCTGCACCATTTCTCCATCTTTTTGTAGCCTCTAACAGACTTTCTAATATATGTCTATCCCAAAGCCACTGTTGTTAGCCTTCCTGTATTGATGGCATCCAGCTGAAGAGAAGCCAGTGAGGGAGAGCTCACATATTGTCTGTTCTTAATAAATAATCATTAAAGCATAGATTGGCAGCACCACAGCATTGTCCAACACTCAGTCTATTTGCCTTGAGTCAGCTGCTCTGTATTTTCTCTCTATTCTTGCATAATTGAATACTACATCTTACATTTCTTTTTTCCTCTGTGCAAGAACTGGTCTTATCTGAAAAATATTGTAAACTCATTCAAATTGCATGAATTCATGGGACCTCATGCAAACTGGAGGTACAGGAAAACCAAATAAATTAGTAAACCAGCACCTATCCACTACCCATTAATAGTTCCCTTTAATTGCAGCCCAGGCCTGCCTAGCCTCTCCCCCATCCTTTGCAAAGGACACTGAAAAATTTATGAGCAGCCCAAACTTACTCAATCATTTCAATATCTCAGACTCACAATATATCACAGGAAGTGAGTACTCAAATGCTTGAATCATCACACTGAGGCCACGTTTCTTGGACCAGTGATGTTTCCATCCATCCACCTGATGGGTCTGATGAGACAACCTGCAAACAGGGGCCAGACAAGGAAGTAATAGTGTCACATAAGAGTTAGATAAATGCTTCACTAGTGGAACCAGCTCGAAGATTTCTTGGCAGTTTAGACAAAAAACTGAATGTCGTCACCACATGAGCAAATGAGTGAGTAGGTCTCCTTTCAGACAGTGGTGAAACTCAGGTGAACATGGTGGTAGAGGTTGTGGGTGGGCACAGGGGGACACGGTGTCACCAGGAGGGGCAGGGAGCCGACAAGGGCCATGACAATCCAGAAGGGGTGGCAGGTGGTCAGAGGGTTTCTGGAGTTTGTGGGGATGCCTGTTTCCTACCTTTCCACCAATCTCACAGGTACAGATGCACAATGTCCCAGTTTATTTTATCTCTAGTGAGGCTCTGGTCTACAACAGGGACACAGCAGAGCACCAGACCCCAGCTCTGCTTCCTTGGGACCCCAGCCCATGCCCTGTGGTGGAGGTGGTTGGGCTGCCAGGCTGTCCTTGCTCTGTCCCACCCCAGTGGTGCAGCTGCCGAGGGGAGCCCCACTTCTGCCCAGACATGTGGTTTCCACCCCATGAGCTCAGGTGCTGCACGCCGAGGAGGGGACAGCAGGGGCACTGCAGGCAGTGCTCCCAGCAGCTGCCAGTCTCCCTGCCTGCCTGCTGGGACACGGGGAGGAGCACACTGCCCTGTGTGCCAGCCTGAGCCAGAAACGCTGATGCTGGAAAGCACATCCTAAAGTGGAACAGGCTCAGGTCTTCAAGACCATCTTGCCTGTGCAAAAACCTAATGATTCTTCATGTGGACATCAGTCTTGATACCAGAGCCATGATGATCCGCAGGGAGCCATCAGGCTTGTACATGCTGCTCTGTATGTCTCATTTGGGATGGAAAGACAGATAACATACAATCATGTTGATTAGCCAGAGGGAGTGACTTCCAGCTTCGTGTACTATGTGCTTTGTACACCTAAGCAACAGAACAAATTCAGATATATTCCTGAGTGGCCTATATAATCAAAAATATCTATATCTAGGTCCTAAAACAGAGCGAGGATTTGTCTCCCTTTTAAAAGTCAAGGTGTCCAAGAACACAATATAGAAGGATAGAAAACTTAGTATTTCCCTCTAGAGGTCTTTTAATGAAAGAATGTGTCACAATGATGTACAGCAGGTAGAAAACAAATTTGATAAAATAAAAATGTAGAATAAATATTATTTTTAAGGACACTGTCCCACAATATTTTTGGTTATGATACAAAAGCATATCTTTGATTTGCACAATAAGACCCTTTCCAGAAATACTGTATTAGTTGTAAAATGTCATGTTGTAAAGCAGAATCAGCCATGAAAATGCAAAACAAGCAGGTTTCTTATTTTGGGACAAATAGTGTTCACCAAAGATATGAGGTCAGGTGAAAAGAAGGAAAATTTTCTGTATTTTTTAGCCACCAGGGCTGTGAGAAAAATCCTTTCTGAATTCTTCCCATTTATGTGCCTGTGATGTACCTGTGCAGCTCGAGGTTCCTCGTACGCAGAAAGCAGGATGCATTAATCATGAGGAACAGAGGGCCTGGAGCTGCAGTGTGCCACTCCACTTGAAAAGCCTCTAAAATATGCTAGTGCCAGATCTGCCCAGGCTGAAAATTGTGTACTGCTCACAATGATGCATCTGAAAAGAGTAAAATTAAATGTATGCTCTCAGAAAATTTGCTGCACATCTACTCCCAATTTCTTTCCATTTCTGCCCTACCAAAGGCTTGCAATTTCCATCTCTGTCTTAAGCATGCTCCTTCTGTATCTTTCATCAGACCTACAGAGCTCCCTCCTGCCTTTCTCATGAAAGTTCACCGGTGAACAATTTCAGTGAAATCACCGAGGTAAATAAGGTGAGCAAGATTTTCCCACTACCTCACAGGGAATTCATCTGCCCCAGCTTCATCTTCTGTAATGTATGGCTTTTGTTCCTGGCCTCCTCCACGCAGTTACGCACCTAGGCACGATGATAATCTGGCTTTCTCCCCATGTACACCTGGCAGATGGTGGAGTGTATTAGCTCTGACGGCAAGCTCTGAGCAATGCAGCCTGCTCGTTGTCATACTGGAGCAAGAACAGCCTCGGCCACGTTCCCAAGCACTTACTCCTTGTCTGGAGTTCCTCAGATATTTCAGTGCCAGCCATACATCACAACTTTAAGAGCTGAGGTGACAATTCAAAATATGAAAATCATTGCAGAGTAAATGAAGCAAATGATCGTTTTTGACAAATACACATGAGTGTGGCACTCAGAAATCTGGCTTGAATGTCTCTAAATAATTAAATTTATCTACCTCAGTAACTACATTTGAATTGCAAATTAATTCTCCACCTCAGCCCTGCCGCATGTGTGCGTCTCTACTGGTACCTGAGCTCCCACAGCCTGCTAGCCCTGAGCGCAGGAGCACCTTTGGGCAGATGCATTTCAGTGCAGAGAGCACCCAAGGGTGAGGACACTTGGCTTTGCTGCACAAAGTTTTGTTGTCACCCTCCTTGCTCTTCCTTTTGGTGCTTTTTAGTGGGCGCTGTGCTGTGCAGCACATCCCCAGCCCAGGGACAGTGCCATGCACGGAGCTGCTGAGGCAGGGCTGTGCTCCTGCAAACCTGGCTCAGTTCCATCACGTGTTTTGTGGCATCTTTTAACTGCATAAACCATCCTCTCTACCACACTCCTGTCCTTTTTACACAGAATAGACAGGGGCATCACTGCTCAGCTGATATTCCCCACTGGGGGAATGACACATTGTTAACTCCCTATATTTGTTTCCATCTTCGTTCAGTTCTCCGCCAATGCCACCCTTATTACAAGTTAGTCAAATCCCATTGTAAGACAGAATTATCCATCTCCCTACCACTTCTCAGCATATGAGCATTTTCCCAAGAACAATGACTTTGTTCTCCCAAATGTCCTGTGAGATGAGGAAACTTCCTTGCATCCATTCTACAAATAGAGGCTTGAGGCACAGAGATATTAATGTCAACAGGGCTAACTCACTTGAAGTGTTTGCAGTTTGACTTTCCTAGGGAACTGGGCATTTTATTGCAGTACGCTTCTCCACAGCAAACCAGAGCTTCCTGGTCTCCATTGGAAACTCTAAGCATCCTTCACTTCATTTCAACAAGTCAGACTGAAGGGCTCAGATAAGAAATCCAGAAATTGAAGAACACACAGGCATCACCCCTGAGAAATGTCAGTGAAGTGATGTGATTTAAATCCCCATAGAATTCCAGCACATCAGGAAGAAAATAAGGTTCTCCAGGGCAGTATTTAACAGCCCATCCCAGGAGACTTCCTCTTGTTCCTTCTTATTCACTGCACAGATTCCCAGTTCCTGCAGCAAATAATGCAGAGGCCCTGGAGGCGACTGTTTCTCCCCACAGATGTGACACATCCCCCAGCCCATGTACCCTGAACTATTTACAGCTCCATGGAAAACCCTGTGCGTGAAGGGTGAGCAAGTAACCCAAAATTGCACTTGTTACTATTCAGGATTGTAAAGTCAGCTTTGCACAGGCAACTTGAAAACTGATTTTTTTTTTTCTATTTTCATATCTCCCTCTGGTGCTGTAAACAAACCCTTAGGACGAGTGAAGAAGGGGCTAGGAAGTTCTCAGGTTTCATGCTTGCAGCCCTGAAGTGACCCTGAGGTAGGAATAATCCTCTGCATAGGTGTCACAAAGATGCCAACGGCAAAGGGCCACTCTGGTTCCTTAGCAAAAGGGACTACACTCCACAACGGCAGTAAGTGAATTTTTGCCCTTGTACCCTGAGCTATTCTATTCCTCAGGCCAGGTTCAACCCTCCCAGCACCTTGTGACTCTTGATACCTCGGGTTCTGTCCCACGTGAGCCCTGTTCTCATCCCGCAGGGCTCAGTCCTGCCTCCCACTTCCTCATCCCCACTCTTCCCTTACCCATTCCCATGTCCCTCTCCAGCATAGACATACACATATACAAAGAGCACTCTGCACACAGAATGAAATCAGACAGCAGAAACTTCAGTCTTTCAGGGGCATTTTCACAGCGAGAGTAAGGGACAGATCCTGACACCAGCCCTGCTCCTCACCCAGCTTTCCAGCCCTGCCCTAAAGCTCTACCTAAGCAAGGCTGTCCCCTCTTTCTTGCAAACAGGCAAATTGTTTCAGAAAACAGAAACTGTGCACATGTTTTGGCAGTGAAAGTTTTAAATATAACTCCTAAATTTTAGCAAAGTTATGAAACATAGAAAACCAATTATAAATATTGTTGTATCCTAGAGTGAGGCTTGATTACCTGACTGCATTATTTAAGGAAAGCTTTTACAAACAGAAAGAATATGTATGTGATCTCTGGATAACCAGAGAACCTCAGCTGACAAAGCAGTAACTAAATGAGCACAGTATCCAGAGTAATTCTCTCTGTCAGGTGGCCAGTTCTCCACTAGTCAGAGATTAAGAGGTTAACTCTCTCTATAGTGTCCTTTCTCTGTATCTGAAAGCAAAACCCAAAGCTTTTTAGCAGCACTTCCAATTTATCCCTTCCACTAATAGGCAGCATCCTCTTAAAAATCTTTTCATCTCCCTACAGTACTAAATTACACGGTCTTAATCCCAACTGAATCAGATGATTCTGCCTGTTTGTACTGTGGAGGCACTTGCAGACAGCTTCACTCAACATAAGCAGCATCTGCTCTGCAAACATCATACCTGCTATCCACACCTAAAAGTGGTTTTGGCTGACTGACAAGCATTACTCTTGTAACATTAGCCAGCTGTATAGTATTTATTTATACATGTGGCGGTGGCCCAGTCCACCTTCGCCCTGAAAATAAATAAAGATGTGAACTGGGTGGACTTTCCCGCTCGTGACAGCTGCTCGGAGGATGAGTCCAGCCCAGATGCTGAGGGCGGTGCTGAGGACCAGCCTCGCCCATGAATGCCACATATGGGTGAATCTCCTCCCCCAAGTTACTCCCCTTTTATGTTTATGCAATTAAGTTCTAGAAAGTTCTACTGTTCTGTTAGCCTAATTGGTTCGTTCAAATAAGTTCCTCCCCAAACACTTTGTTATTGGTTATCTGTCACCGTATGTCATTCCCCTGTTGGTTTATCCTTTTGTCCCGCCCCTCTTCGGTGCAGTACTTAAGGTGCAGCAACGGTTGTTCTGGGCTCTTTGTATGCTCTCCATTCCGGGAATAAAACTTGGACTGCTGCCACAAAGAGTCCCTCTCTCCTTCCTTCGCCTCTGTGACACGCTACTGTATGCAACAACTGCCACCAGCTCCACAGAGTGCCTGAGAGCAGACAGCCTCAGCTGCACCTTGTCACAGACTGCGACCCTCCAGTCTGTTCCTTACACGGAACACTTCGGACAAGTCGCCTGCTTGGCCTCCGGGCGGTCGGGCAGTCCGCAGCGACATACACAATCTGTTTTATAGGTATGTGTTTATTTATTATTATTGATAAATGATAGAATAGAATAATATAATGCAATGATAAATTATATCATGGGTTCATTTATTTTTTTGTTTATTTATTTATTTTTATAATTAATTTATAATCTGTTAGCCCAACTACATCTTTAGGTGTAGATAGAAGTATGGGACAGCAACAGGCTATCTGGAGTCATCTGCCATATGCACTGGCTACAGAGATCATGGATGGCCTTGGCAAGGGGACGAGGTTCATGTGTGTGTGCTCCGTGTCTTTTTAGAAGGAGCTTTCTCAAATCTGTCAAATGAAGAAAGGATGTTATACTGATTCCAAGTGATTCCATCACTGCAGCTGGATACAAGATGCTGGGTAGTCACAGTGCCTGCTCACAGTTCAGTGCCTTACACCAGCCAGGCTGCAGCAGCACCTTTCAAACACAGACAGGCCTGGTTTTCCATGACACATCTAGCTTGCCATTTAGGCCTAAGCCTGAGATCTGGGACCAGAAGCCAGCCTGGCGAGGCTCCCAACCTGCCTCGCTGCTGAGACACACTGATCAGCGACCACCCGGCTTAAGACCATGGTGCTCTGGCTGGACCCCTCGCACCTGTAGCTTCCAGGAGGAGAAGGGGAACTTTGGAACATGGTTCAAGTTGGGCAGATATTCATTTGCAAAGTTATGTGCAAGAAGTTTAAGGAGCTGCTGTCTCAGCAGGGAGCTCCCTCTCAATCAGCTGGGTGCCACAACCTCTGCTGAAAGAGCTCAAACTTGTCAAACATCTCTGAGCTCTTTACAGCACGGGTGCCAGTGCCCTGGGCTAGGTCACACTGGCACTCAGTGCCCTGGGCTGGGTCACACTGGCACTCAGTGCCCCAGCACTACAGGCACAGCTTTAAAGGACCGATTTCAAACTCCCTGTGTGTCACCAGCAGAATTGATCCAACAGAAGCTTGAAGGCTTCACCATCCAGACAAGAACCACAGGCTTGGACCAAAAGTCTTGGGAAAGAAAATGTGGGGTCTGCAGCCTGTTCCTGGATTCAGGGGAAAATTGCAGAGTATATTTCCCTGGATGATTAATGAAGCAGCCACAGAGCTAATCAATAATAGAAATAATGACACATTGTCTGTGCTTACTGCATTGCTGTGCTTGCTTACAGGGCCCTGGCCAGCCCTGTCTCTGCCACTTCCTGAGCATGGCAGGGAGGAGGACTTCGTCACAACAGTGGTAGCAGAGCCCAAGACAAGCCATGGCTGCAGGAGGATGTCCCATGTGCCCTGGCTGGGCACATGAGGTTCTGGTGCAGGCAACCTCCCACAGCTCCCACCACAGGGCAGGGGCAAGAGCAGGAGTCTGGAGCTGCTGGTGCTCTCCTGAGATTCATGGCTGCCTGTCTGGCTCAGGGAAACATCCCAACAGCCCTGCACTTCCAGAAGTCACTGGGGGTGGGAACTACATGATCTTTAAGGTCCCTTCCAGCCCAAGCTTTCCTATGATTCTATGAAATCTATGAAATATCCTTCATTGTATTTTAAATAGAAAGGATACTTCTTTTACACTCTGTTTTCTGAGCCTTTGGAGTGCCCTTGTCCAGGCTGGTCTCTTTGACAATGAAAGCCTCCCCATAATGCAATATAGTAACGTGACTTCAGACAGGGGAGCTTCAAGGAAAACTCCAAAAGCTGCAGTAGAGCTCTCAGAGCCGGCAGCACCAAGAAGGGATCACAGGAAGACTCTCAGCACGCTGCTTACCCAGGGACACCCTTGTCTCTGGCTGTCAGACCCTTCATTCTTCTTCCATTTCCACTCCACCATCTCTCATCAAAGTGACAGGTGTGAGACCATGGATCTCAGTTAATGTCTGTTAACTGCTTGGATGGAATTTGACAGAATATGAAATGCTATTATTAAATAGACAAAAATAACTAAAGACAGTATGAAGTGCACATGTATAGATATACAAAAATTACCTATATATGTATGTATGCATAATGTTTTTTCTCAAGAAGCCAGTGAAAAGTTATTGGCTTTTATCCCCTTCTAAGATACTTTCTGATTATGTACAGCCTTGACAATTATTCCACTGCTTGTTATATGAAACGCTAGAGTGTCTCATATGTAAGCAATACCCTTCCAGAAATAATTATCCTTTTGACATAATGTTATATATATGCTTCTTTGTTTAGGCATCCTGCAGATTAATGAAATCAAGAGCCAGATGCCTTGAGACAAATTAGCTATTTCCTGTCAATAAAATATAATGCAGCACACTTAATTTATAGGAAACACTGATGCCATGAAACGCTTTGGGCTGCCTGTGCTGCTCATCCCCGTGGAAGCACTGTTGCTATTACAGCCCTACAACCACACAGCATTGGTCCGTAAGTATAAAAGAGTTTATCTAAACAAGAGCCATGAACAATGTAAGATGGTTCTGCACCAAAAAGATCATTTGACTTTGAATTTGCTTAGTCATTCTCCAATTCATTTTTCTTCTACAGGATTCTCTATATTCACTTATAAACCCAGGCTGTTTTTACCCAGGAGGTTTAAATAATGACAGTGCTCTGCAGCTGTCTGGCACTGCTTCTGAAATGGCATTCGTGACAGGGAAGATGCCTCTGACGAGACCAAGTGATCACAGAATCATACAATTGTTAAGGCTGGAAAAGACGTCTAAGATGATTAAGTCCACATCTAACCAATCACACTGTTGTTAATAGCTTGAGAGAAGAAATATTCTGAAAAAGTTAAAAAAACCCAACCCCTTCTATCATCCTATATTTTTCTTGTATATTTCTAACTCATCCAAGAGTTGTTTTCTTCTCTGGACTTTGCTTAAAACACTTTGGTGCTCCAGCCTAGTTTGGAACAGATCAGTGAGACTCATTTGCGACTAGCACAGTAATTTTGGAAGACCTGTTGCCATGCCATAGTTAAGCTGCATTATGTTTTATCATGTTGTTTAACACACAAAACACGTGGTATCACCCTCAAATGTTTACCACATACTCTCTTTTTTAAAACTTGACATTTCTGAGGTTTTTCAAGAAAGACAATAATTCAGGCTCTAAGCGCTAAGTAATTAAGAATTAGTCCCCAAAAGCTCATGTTTTGACTTCTGTGATTTATTGAAGACCTTCTACATTGACAAGGTCAAAACAGAGAAAGTGAAAACATACCGAACATTTCATGACTTCTCAGGGGCTCTGGCTTTATTTCACTCTCAAAATTCAGACTTTCAGCAGTCAACTAACATAAAACAAAATTTCTGAAAGTTTCTCCAGTTCTTCAATGCTATATGAAAAGCCATCTTAACCAGCTCAAGCAATAAGTGTGTTGGGACCAGCTCACACAGAACCCTCCCTCTAAGGCTCCCAGCCTCCACCAAGGAGACAGAAATAACCTCTGCTGGGCTTTCTTCTTTAATATAAAAAATTGTAGGGGGAGAGGAGGGCATTCACTAATGATTTGTTAAGACAAGATGGAAGTCCTGAACTGGCTAACTTTAACGGAAAGAAAGAAATCTGTTCCTCAGCCAAAGCTTGTGACTCTCACTGCCCAGCCCACTTCCACCTCCCTTTGATTTATAGCAAGCTGATCCATTCCTTGAAACAGATGGGTTTTTTGCACTCTCCTCACGAAAAAACAAAACAACAAAACCAGCCAATAAAAACAAACCAAAACAATCCTCTTTTTTAAACAATAGTGACCTTTTCTCAAGAAAATAACAATTTTGATAAAAGCTTATTGTTTCCCCCAGACTTCTGGTGACCAGGAAGGAAAAGGTCAAGTTCCCACTACAGCATTTTTCATCTGGGCAATTTTGAGAGGACAGAGAGCTCAGCATGCTGAAGGTGAAGCCCCCAAGGTGACCCTGTCAGCCTGAGCACTGGCTGCCAGCACTGATCGAGCCCCAGCCCCCTGGCCCCAGTGCCCACAGCCACCTCCCCAGGCTGCCTCCCCTCCTGCCACAATGCAGAGCAAACCCACCAAAACACAACCTCGCCTACGCCACCCTGCCAGAGAGCAGGACAGGCTCCAACAAAGCAAAAGACCCTTTTTTATTTACACAAAACAGAAAGTTATGCTCTGAGCTATGTGGCTCTACGAGGAAAATTGGATGTTGGGCAAAAAAATAATCTCAAATCTTTTCCATCTATCTGAGTAAGTGACAGTTGTGATTAGATGCACACACTTGGGAAATTACAGCATGTGGCAAGGACGTGGTACCGTAATCCTTTCAAAAATAGTTGTGGTCCCAAAAGGGACCCCTCAGACACTCCAGTAGACCCCATCCTTCTCCCAGTTCTGCTCTGTGTGCCCCCTTTACCCCTCCCCACTGGGATCCCCCACCCACCTCCCCGCTCCGATCCAGAGCGTTCCTTCGTCTTGCAATGGAAGCAGCAACAGCAGGAGGCTTCACAGCTCACTGCCCTCAACCCTGCAGCCTGGAACACGAGGAAGAAAAGCAGGGACAAAGATTATATTGACTTTGATGGAGCAGGGGAACGTGGATATTAAATTGCAGCAGAATACGGATTAGAAGCAGTTGAACCTGGTTTGGCACAGAAACTCTGCGATGTCTATTGCCTCTGCAAAGCTACATTTGGCCAACCTGCTTGTAGCTTCTGGTAAGGTTTATTTATAGGCCACCCTTACATTTTTGATCATGCACAATTAGGAAGTGCGGAGAACTAAATCATTTGCAGCAAATGGAATTTGAACCGAAAGGGAAAATGCCTCCTTACATCCCGTGGAAAATGAGTTCCTGTTGTCTACCTCTGGAATCTTCTGCTCAACACCTCTGGATCATGCATGAGTTGCAAACTGATGTGCTTTGGCTGATAGGGGAGCCCTTTCTGCTCTTTTACATCCGTCTTTTCGGTTTCCAAGAGGAAGGAAGAAGCTTACCAGCGAATTTTAGAAAATAACTTCGATTTGTGTATGCGAACGCTATCACTAGAGAACCTACTCACACCAGTCAAATCTCAGGATGAAGATCACTTATTCAACCCAACAGCTTGATTTCAAAAGCCCGGTATGCAAGATACAAATGGAAAAAATCTGTGTATTTGCCACATGTTTTCACAGTCTTCAACTCACTTACAATTAAACTTCCCATTTTAAGTAATATTACAATAGGGTTTTAATTCAACAGCATCTCCAGAAAAAGATTTATACCTTATACTTCCATATTAATCATGTCAAAGGGTAGAAACAAATGAGCGTTGTCACATTCTGACACTGAATAAAATGTCATGAAAGTCAAATGACACACTTAGAATTTACAATTTTTTATTCCAGGAGAGAGAGAAATTGTTAAATATATTTAAGAAAAAAAGTAAAGCAATCAAAACAATGAAATAGAGAATCTTTCTTGCTTTATTACCTCTAGAATGCCAACCTCCTCTTTTAACAGCCAGACAAAGACCTGTCATCCAGTATCTTCACAAATTACAGTCCAACCTGTAAATACAAACAGAGCACTTTGATATGATCTCCAGGCATTTCTATTTTCTATTTAATACTGTTTCATGCATTCATGTGCTAATAAAGGTTAAACTAGGTGATCCTTCAAGCAGCCCTCTACAGTTTATCTGCCAGAGCTACAAAAGCGAAAGAAAATTGGTGCATTTATATTGTGAAAAGAGAAAGACTCTGAGCATTGTAATGAAGTAGGGTATTTCTTCTCGTGTATCATTTCAGCAGCAGTTGTTTACAACAAAAACATTTAGTCAGAACTGGATTTTTATGAGAAATCCTCATGTGTTACTAATCTTCTACTGACATCAGACTGATTCTCCTGGATCTTTCATTTGCTTCTGGTGAATCACTCTGCTCATAAAACAAATTGCCTTGTCCTGACTTGGGTTTCCACGTTGATTTTCAGTGTGGCTTCAGGTATATGCAGCAGTTTACCCTTGAGAAAATTCAGCATAGTCATGCTAGCACAGTCTCCATCCTAAAATAACACACATCACCATTGTACAACGAACAAAATAAAATTTAAAAATTGGAGGAATTAATTCTAAAACACTTCCAGTATAGAACAGCCTTTTTACCTCAGACTCCAAAACCAGAACCAGATGCACAGTTAAGTACAAGATGGTCCCCATAACCACAGATGAGAAGCAGACAAAAGTGTTTATCAAAATATCTCCTTACTCCCTTTGACTTCCGAGCCTTGTCTTCAGCCTTCCTAAGGTATCAGTTTCTCCTCCTCTATACTGCACATACACAAGTCCCTTTTTAACCCTCTCAGTAGTCTGAAATACACATCAAAAAAAACCTTTGTGAAGCCCCACAAAGAACCTTTAGGCAAAATAAGCAGCTGACTAAAATCACCTTTTCAGATCTCCACATCCTTCAAAAGATAAGAGCACGGTCCTGAACATGAATGGTTGGTTTCACTGAGAACTGGCAGATTTGGATTACAAAATGGGGAAAAGGTGTAATGAAAACCTTTGTAATACAGATAAAAAAAATCTCAGCTTGCCCTATGAATAAAGCCAAAGAAGAACATGGATAGAGAGGCTGGATTTACCAAAAGTGCTTCCATGGTTTCACCAAACAGCTGAGATAAACACGAACGGGCAAATCTTGATGCATCCACTCATCAGGCTAGAGAACAAATTATCATTACAGAATAAATGGCATTCTCCTTTGGGCAGAGTTGATAAACAGCAATCTAGAGAGAAGGAAAAAAACCAAGAATGTCCCTTGCAAAGGAATTACAATAAAAACCCCATGTGTTACGATAATGTTTCATGATCACACAGGATGAGCCAACACCAATTAAAGGCCAAACTCTGCTCTGAAAGTACAATCTCATCTCCCATTTACAGCAGCAATGATAGAAGAGGCAAATTTTGGCCGTGACCTCGTCTTTCATTAACATCCTAGGTGCCAGAAGGCAGATTTACAAAGGCATTTTTCGAGCTAAAATTGCATATGGGCCCATTGACACAAATACAGGGATTTGCAGAAAATCCTCACAGGATGCCTGAAGTGGCTTTTTAAATTTTTAATCACAAACAAATGAGTCATGTTTGAAAGAGTACACAGAAAGAGAACTACTACCATCACCACCAGCACTGATTGTTTTAAAAAACCTCAATTAAGCTTGCCAATTCTAGCACTTGAAGTTTCTTTTCTCTGTTATTTGTATGCGCATACACAGTCTGACAAAGCACCCCCAAAATTATAACACAGATTAAAAAAAAAAAAAAACTATGCAAATTTTTAGGAATACCCACTATGGTGTAGTAAAATTCTTTCATTATTTTCCCATCTTTTCATTTTAATCTGATAAATGCACACATTAAGCCCTTCTCTCAGCAATTTTTTTATACTCAAGTGGAAGCTGATTTTTTCCAACATAGTTGTTCTGAACTACTTCCTTCCTTTTCCAAAGGCATTTATTGACTTAAGTTGCTTTTTTGCATTTGAAATGGAGCAACTGAAATTGGAATTGAGCAAAACATTTAATTTCCTTAGATCAAGAGATTCTTAGCCCTTTCCAGATATGCTTTAATTATTTTGGGAGAACAACGTAGCTTTCCTTACTAACTCAGACCAGGTCTAGCAATTTCCCTGTATGGCAGGCTAGTCAGTGCTTCTTTAGCCTGAAAAAAGCTCATAATTTAAAATATTGAGTTATGCTCTTTGAACAATGTATTTTGTCACATCATGCTGCTTTTTGTGGGTTTTTTTTCTGAAAAGTCTTCCTTGAATATTTTTTTACCTAAGTTGGTAAAATGTAGATTATCTAAGTCTCTACAATTGTTTGCATCATCCTCCTCCACTTACTGTAATCTGCAGACCTCAAGATTCTGGATATGACAGCAGTGCCATCATCGAAGGCACTTAAAAAAGAAACAAACACCATGGCTACAGCAAGATCTTGAATTCATGTGCTAGAGGGTTTCTGCATTTCACAGTTATTGTTCTTTCTTTTGAGGTGGTGCCTACAGTTCTCAACAGCAAACTGATCCCTCCTAGGTATCAGGTGATGTGTGATGAAAACTGAAAGGGAAGATGAGAATAATAACTTGTTGACTAATTTATTTCCCCAGCTGTCATTTATGCCCTCACCCATGCCTTCATTTCTGTTCCCAAGTTAATGTTTTAATTTTGACCAAGCTCATGCTGAAATTGAACACAAAGCTATTTAAAATACTTAGGGTCCAATCTAACTCCTATTCAAGTAGATGGAAAGAAAGATGGATTTTATTTCTTTATTTCAGAATAGAAAATGTTCCTGTATTTCTGCTAAGACAAAGGCCAGTGTAGACAAAGGACATCAAACCACTGCATTCCATCACGTCAGAAGCATTTCCCACACATCTTAACAACGTGAGATACAGATGAAAACAAAAGCCTTTCCCCAAGCAACAGCACCACACCAGTCCCATCCCAAGCTCCTCCTCACTCCTTCCTGACCCGGGGCAATTGCTCAAAGCCTTGTCCACATGTTTTTCAATTAATTTCCTTATATTTACTGCCCAATTTATACTGGCAATGAAGCCAGCCAAGTCATTCCTTTTTGTTTTGAGAAGAACAAGGTAGATATTTTTTTGTAAATCATTTTTACATACACAATATTCATAGTCCTAGAGATGAACTGAAAAATCTACTGCAAGGACAGAGCAGCAGTTCTTAAACAAACTTGCTTGGTTTTATTGCTGGTGCTTTATTTTTCCTTTCTTTCTCCTCTCTTGTTGTCTCTGTCACCAGTACCAACCATTTTCACTCTTAATATCACACTGTAATTTAAGAAATTTCTTGTTCTATGGTTTAAAAAACTATTTCAATGACCTCCACTAATTCAGATACGTCTTCAAGTCTTTGTGCTATAGCTATTGAAGCAAGCAGGAGTCTCAAAATGTCTGTGAAAAGCACTTATTGAATATTTTACATCTAAAAAGACTAGCTAAGAAATCTTTTCACAGACTTTGATTCCATGAAGCAGCCATGATCTTCCTCCAAAACCAGACAGACAGAAAAAAAAAGCCACTTAGAGGAAAATGAAAAAAACCACTACCCTGAAGCAGAGTTTACATCTCAACAAAGAAGAAACTGAAGGACTGCATAACATCTACTAGGATGTTTGTTGTACATACTGATGTAAAAATGAACGTCTCTGGTGAGATGAAGGATGGAAGTGCAGAGCTCAAGAGAGAAACAGGGCAGCACCTGAATCCTTTGTTTTAAGCACAGAATCATCATATCATCAGTAAGGCTGGAAAAGACCTCTAAGATCATCGAGTCCAACCATCCAACTGTATGGCACAGGAGAGGTGTCTTTTGAGATACAACAGTTGTTTTTGTCCTCTTGCGTGAAAAATATTACCCTGTCTCATGCCATGAGTTGGCAAACCACGTATCCCTGCATGTGAAGAATAATGTGGAGCCAGACTCACATGAAGTAGGAGCAAGAAGCCCACAGGACAAGTATTCCTCTACCGTGGCCTCCCTGCATCACCAAAACAGCTTCTGCTGGCTCCCAACCCAAAAGACAGGACCCAGGAAAGGGATAGAAGAGGTGGGAGGCAGGACCAGAATGAAGCCTGGCTCCCAGAGCAAACCAAGCATCGAGGGAGACCAGGGACAGGAGAGCAGGGAGGCCTGAGTCCTCGCCTCCTTTGCTATCCCTGTGTGCACACTGAAGGAAATCCAGTGTTCACATCTGCCTGCAGCACAGTATTACCTAGGCTCCCACTGCAACACAGCAGCTTTGCTCTGCCCCTTGCACAGCTCTGCAAAGCCTCATCTGAAACAGTTAAGTACAAGGAAGTGTAATTTCAAGTTCTATCTGTAACTCACACGGAGCTATTATAAAAGGAGGAACATTACCCATATTATAAATGTTACATGAGTAAACGAGGAATATGAATGAGTGAGAGCTATTCATCTCAATGAGCACTTCTCTCCTGGAGCGTGTTACAAAGCCACAGGATGTCCCCAAGTTTCAGAATTTGCATTCCCACCTTCGAGTTAGATGAAAAACTTGCAAAAGCATATGTATCTAGATAGCTGCTTAATGACCCTGCCTCCCAGGGGAATTCTGTGCATTGCATATTCAGGAGAAAGACGTTGTACCACGCACGCTTACCAATAATAATTGCTATTTAAACAGCCTTTGTCTCCTGCAAACAAAGCTTTACTGGGCACCTACTATCAGCCCTCTGAATGAGGGAAAGCCGAAGATCTTCCAAAGATGTAGATGGGGAGCGGTGGGGTAGCAACCGAAACCGTTTCCATTGCCTAAGGCTGTGTCTGTGTTGCAATTAAAAGATGTATGTGGAGATAAACGCTTAGTGCTGAGGACCTAATGCCACATTATTTTAAAAAACAGGGAGGGTGGAGCGTGGGGATGTACTTCAGGCATGGTCCAGTCTGATCTGATGTGCTGGATTAGCAGTGGGAGCACTGGTCTCCATCCAGGAGGAGCTGAGTTCATGAGCTCTGAGACCACTCAGTACCACAAACCACATGACCTTAGTGCAGGCAACTGGAAGAGCTGTTTCAAAATGCATTCCAGATCTGAATAAAACCACTAATGTAAATGCACACTTCTTCATCCTGTTCCTTTGAAAACACTGAAATAAGTCATGCACAAAGGCACAACTCAAGGAGAAGAAAGATTGCACAGTCACTTCTCTTTTGCCCAAGCTTCTATGCCTTTCATGTTGCTTTGATAATAAAAGGAACAAAAGTCTGAAGCAGAACTATTCAACTAAACTACACTCCATTACCTGGTTCTGAAAAAAGAAATTTCAAGCTTTTCTACCTTACCTACTATGCTATTCTAAGACAGAAAGATTTCTATAATTTTAAAGGTTTGTTGGGGTTTTTTTCCTCTGCATTAATGAGATTTTTTTTCCTCTGAGAATTTAGCACTTTTCTCACAATTACCATTCCACCTCCAGTTTCTTTAACACACCTGTTTCTGCACAGCAGACAAGAATGAGCTGGTTTTGTTAGGTAGTGTCTTCCCAGTAGACGCTGCCACTGCGGTGCTGAGCACCTCTCACAGCAACACCGAACTCTTCTTTATGAACCTTCAGCACCAAAGTTGCACGTTGATTTTGCTGCACCAGAATTCCATTCACCAGAATTCATTGCTGCACCAGAAGCATCCTTCCTGCAGCATTAACCAGTTTTTGATGTGCCAGTGCAGGAACCTTAACAAAAGCAGGCAGAATTGCAGCCTCTCTCTTTCTCCCAGGTTGTTTGAGAGGGCAGGTGCTTCATTTAGCATATTTCTTAAACTGGAAACTGTTTTTAAGAAAAGAAACACACACACAAAAAAAAATCCTGACTACTCTTTTTTCGGTTCTGATGCTCACAGAAACACTATTTTTTTTCAGGTACAGGGAGGTAAATAACAGCTTTAAACCAAAGTGATCTTTTTCAGCCAAATATATTTGCTTTTTTTCCTGAAACTTCTCTCCTGCCCTTCCACATGCCCAGACTGGAGAACAGGCAGTGGGTACAGAAACTCCTCCCTGCCAGGAAGCCAAACCACAAGCAGACACTTCCAGGGATGAGCACAGAGCAGGGAACAAGCCCAGTGAAAGCTGGTTATAAACCAGACCCACATTGTGGATGCCCTGCCACCACCCCCATTCCCGTGGGGCTGCCCACTTAGGTAGGCAGCCAGCAGCTCCTCCGTGTCTCTTCCCTTTCCAAAGATACTCTGGCCCCAACCTCAGCCCCTGCTTTGGTGTGGGCAGCTCTTTCCCCCTGGGCTGGGGACATAGCTCACTTCTGGCTTTGAAATTAAACCACTTGTCTAACAGGTCTCCCAAGATCTGGGCACCATCCCAAGATGCCAAAATCACCAACATTTTCACACGTAGCTGGGTTGGAAAATTAGGTGGAGAGCAGAGCAGCATTTGCATCTGGGAGCCCAAGAAAGGGGCACATTTGGCCCCACTGTGAAAGCAGCAAAGGATTTGCCCTGCCCCGTAACCAGATCTTTCCATGATGCCAAAGCTCTCTCCTGAGCTTTGTGAAGGAGTGGGGAACATCTCCACTGCCTTCACAAGATCCCACCTCAGGATTTTAGATCTAACTTTACTATGCTTTAAAAAAAAATATCTGTTGTATAGGATTGATCTGTTTCTGCTCCTTGGTGATGTGCATGACAGCAACACAGTAGAAATATAGCACATGCCCTTAATTTAGTCCCTGTAAAGCTCTCCTGTTACTGCTTAATGCAATCAATTCCTGAGTAATCTGAACTGTGCCCACAAAATGAGCATAAATTGGCATCGAAGCTAGGACAACGCGAGTGGTGGTGTTAATTCCCAACCAGGTACTGTAATTCTGTATTCATTGGCAAGTTTTCTCTCCTGGTAAATTTTAGAAGCTCTTTACACAAATGACTGCTTTCCTCTGATGTGGAGCAACAGGGAACGTCTTTTTAGCACTAGAATTACACAAAACATACTATGCATATATGTACACGAGCAGAACTGAACAAACAGTATTTATAGAAATTCTGGATTCATTTGCTTTGGTGGATAAAAACTGATTTTAGGTGAAGTCCATTTACAAAATTACATGACACATCCATATATATATATATGTACACACAATCCCCTCAGTACAGAAAATTCCCTTCAAAAGTATTTAGAACTACACTGTGCATTAACTACAAAATAAGCCACATGCAGTCTTGCAGATGACAAGCAGCAAAGGGGGAATGGTTTGCATTATTCCAGAGCGAGGTGAGGCAGGCAGCACGGGAGCCCTGCCCTCCTGTTCACTCCGCTGTCTCCGGGGAAGGGAGGGAGCTGGTGATGTTGGGAAGGCTGCACGGCTGTGCTCCTGCGCTCCCTCTTCCTCTCGCCCTCTCCAGCCTTTCCCTTCTCACACTGCCGCAGAGCTTTCCAAATGAAGAAGCTGTTTCCATGACACCAAACCCTTAATTTGAAGCACACATATAAACAGCCTATGATTGTGATCACAATGCACCATTTCTTATTTATTTTATTCTTTTTTTTGGTTCTGCTTTGGACAGAGACAGGCAGTTCTTATGAAAGACAGCATAAAAATCACTGGTTGTAAACAGCAAGCAGTTTCACCTTTAGTGTTTTACAAATACGTTGATTTTGTTCTCTATTAAATTTCTTGTCATGTTTAATAAACCTAAGAAGCAGACTAGTTGACTAATCAGAGTGCTTTGTGTTTATGCTTTGTACTTGTAGCCAAACACATCTCCATGGTGCTTTGTTCTTTTGGTGAGGTCTTAGTTTAGTGCATCCTTTCCCCTCACTATTTACTTTTCCTCAAAAGTTATATTTTGGCCACTCTCTTCCCCAGAACAGTGTTTTATAGCCTTCTATCATGGCAAACTTACAATAAGAAACTACAAATGAAAGTATTCTTTCTTTTCAAATTTATCTAAATTTTTATCTATATATCTAAAAGACAAATAAAAGAACATTCTTCTTGCATAAAAAAACCTGTAAGAAAATACGTGCCACATTAAGAAAGACATAATCTTAAACTTACATTGAACAGGACTACCATCAGTGGAACACACCCCATAAGCAACCATTTTATTTTTTAATTACTTAATTGTGCATTCTTAATCACAAGATCAAGATTTATTTGTCCTTCTAAAGAGAAAGTTTAGTCAAAATATTCTCCAGTTAAAACACTGTAAATTTGTTTGATTCCTGGTGAAATGGAATCAGAAAGTAAAGATGGCAGGAAGATGAAGGTTTTGTGCATCCACAGCATCCCCTCTCTCACCCAACTCCTGCTACCAATGAAAGCAGTGGCAGAAGCAGAATGCAACAGCAGTTAAGTATTATTCATATCTTTAGCTTTATTAACGAGTCTGAGACACCTACAGCATGTACACCCACACACCTGCTAAGCCAGCAGCAGGGAAAGCAGGCATTTGCTGAGTGCCTTACTTCCCGTCACTCCACACCTGCGAGGCAGCTGCCCATGGGTGCCCTCAGCTCCCTTCTCAAACACAGCAGCTCCTGCCCCACTGCTACAGGTAGGAAATACAGATAGGTAGGAAATACAGATAGGTAGGAATTACAGATAGGAATTACACTGTAGCTGCAATTCCCGTGCCATTCCCTGAGTGTGCAGGGAACACGACAAGGTGGCACATTTCCATCTGGCCATCACTGGTATGCTCACTGTGGAGAGCAGCTTGTACCTTTGGGCTAGATGTTTCACTGTCCTGAAAGACAGGAAGCAACAAACAGCCAAAACAACACCAGGAGCAGCTTTTCATGGAGGTCCAGAGACTGATCCCAAAATCAACGCACAAAAGACAGAGCTAAATATGCACAAGTGATTTGATGTAACAGCAAAATCATCACCGTCCCTTTTCCTGCCCCCAGATTACGCAGAAATTCCTGCACACAAAGGAAAGGAGAAAATTCCATGGCTTTATGGGACAAGTCAACCACTGACATACTTGCAAGCAGAGTGATATATTAGGGTAAAGGTTGCAAGGGGGGCTTCAGAATTGGAGCAATAAATCATTATATTGATATCTTCTCCCCATCCATGGAGACTTTCTTGTGATATAAACTTTTCCCCAAAAGCAGCCTGTTCCAAAGGCCAAGGAAGGCAGAAAGACTCCCTGCGCTGGAGACACCAGGTGTCCCACGAGGTAAAATGTGCTACCCATAAATGTGAGCACATGGCTGTACCATCCATGAAGGACACAGCCACAGAGACCTGCAGAAAGCAACAAGATGAGTAAAGCCTGAAACCCCAAAAATAGCAGAAAACACTCAGGATGTAGAAATGAAAAACACAAGAGCAACCAGCAAAGCCTGGAGAATGGCACCCAGAGTTGAAGGGGGTAAAACTGCTGGGTGACCACAGGAGTTCATGCCTGGGATACTCCCTTCTTCTGTGGCTACTTCAGCCAGGCATGATCTCCCCTTGCCATGAGATAACACAAGAGTCAGGCTCAAGCCTGTGCCATGCAGGTTTCCTCGGCAAACCTCAAGCAAGTTTTTCAGTCATCTGTCAGAGAGGAACAGCAGTAGAGCCACACTTCACAGGGACAGGGTGAAGACAAATACGTGGGAGCACATACGAGACTGCAGCAGCAGGTACTAAGAGACATGAAAAACCTTGAGAGAAGCAGCAGGTCTGGGGTTTGCAGCATCGCCATCCCTGCCTTACAAAAGGGCTTCCTTTCCTTCAGGAAATCCTCACAACAAGAGCATCCAGCCTGGGGGGTGAAGAGTGATCCAAGCTCTGTTGAGGGGTCTGGACATCAAGGCCTGTGCTCACAGCTTTTTCATTGCTTCCGGAGAGCCCGACAGTCTCTGAAAACAATTTGGAATGTGACAAGATGAGATAATGATGCATTTTGAAGTCAGCTATAGGAGAGAGATGGGGTGCCTGAGGAAGGACAAAGTTACTTGCTGGATCACACTGACAGGGGAACACCGGAGACAAGTGATTTGAACTGAAGGAAAGGCTTTTTCAATTGCAGTGTAGGGTTTATACCATTAGGATGCTGCCGTTCTGTGTGTTATTCTGAGAGCTATTCATGCTTCTCTATCTTTTAGTTGAATTATATTTTTTCCCTTTAATAAACTTGCTTATTCAGTCTCACTATCACACCAAAGGACTAATTTGTATTTAATTTATCTCTCTGTGTCTACTTGCCATAGCCATTGCTCCTTTTACTTTTTCTCCCCTATCTGCCAGTCTTTTTAATTCTCTGTCTTTTGTGTGAGCCTTGTAAGGCAAGGATCATACCTACTTCTATTTTTGGAAACCATCTACAGGGAATAAATTACGGTGATTATGTCCAGCAGAACTAGATTGTAGTGACTGCCAGACATGGAATAGCCACTGTCAGAGATCTTCAGAACAAGATCATCTGGCTTTGCCCTCAAGTAAGAAAGAAACAAGGAAGATGCACCACCAAAATCAGTATTATGAAAATGCCTCTATCTCTAATCTCTGAAAAAGTACATGGTGAATGCTGCCTACAGCCAGGGAATCACAGAGAGAGCCAGGCATTCGAGCTTTATCACAGAAAGGATATAATAACATTAGTGACTGCTGAATTTAAAATTGAATTCTATTGAAGTTCCCATTTGAAGATACACTTATTCCCTTGCTCAAGGCTTTGAGTGTGAGTAAAAGGGTGGGAAAAAACTTTGAATGCAATCTTCATTTTACACATGTCTGATATTTAAAATGTTTCAAAATTGTTAATGTGCTACACTTGGCCTCAGTACTTTATGAAAAATTTGAAAATATGAAAATAGTATTTTCCATATATTCAACTAAAATCTGTTTATTTATGTAGTAGGAAAAAATGGTCAAATATTTTAACATCAAATTAAGTGTGTGGCATAGACCTCCCAGAGGAAAAGAAACAGACTCCTCTGAAGGAGCTCAGTTCAGTAGCTCTAAGGTGAAGGATGCCAATGCTGACACAGCTGCCCTTTTGACTCAGACACTTGAGGCTACGTTGGTGTGATGCTCTAGAGGTAAGGTGGTTTAAGGAGACAAGGTGCAGGCTGTGTTTCCCTAGCTTGTTCTTAACTGCTTTAAGCACTTTTTCTCTACTGGTGCCTCTATAAATGTTCAAAGATGGCCTGTGAGGTGGGAAAGAAAGGGTGTTTGTGCCCTTACCTTGCTGCTTCTTGGTGTATTAGAGACATCTGCAAGAGCTGGGAGTCTGGCTTGTTTGGGTTTTGCTGGCTTTTCCTATCAAGAATGCAGGTTCTGTGTTTTGTTTGAGGGGCAGTTATTGGTAACCAGAGCTGTGAGAGTTCTGCTGACTCTCAGGAGCCTCCACAGCTCCAAAGGAGACTGTCACCTGGCACCCAGAGCAGGTCTGGGTGTCTGCATGTATGAAAAACAGGTTGTTCTGAACACGTTTCACCTTTTTGTCTCACTGATGTAACCATGATAACGTGGATTAACACATTCACATTCATCTTCCTGTAAAAAGTATAAATTGCAGCGTCGCTGTGGAGCCGCTAGCCGCGTGCAAGAACCAGGCTGGATCGGGTGAGGCGGAATTCTGATTTTATTATTTAATTCTAAAACTTATATAGACTTTTGAAAGTTCCTTCGGATTGGGTCAATTCAAAACCTCCCCCTAGGCCAATAGGCCAGGCTGAACTGTCCATCTTTCCACAGACAGTTTCAGTAACATCCAAACCTTATCTTTATTTACAAAACACAGGGAGAAGAAGAGAAAAATTCCCATGGGAAAGAGTCTGTGCTGTCACATTGCAGAGCTTCACAGACTTTTACCATAGTGGATTTGTTTCTGTGGGCTCTCTTACCAGGTGGATATTTCTGATTTAAAGAACTAGTATCCATTAAAAGGCACTTTTTTTTCCAGTAACAAACCACCCTGCCAGTGTAAGGGGAAACCAGAACACTCCAAATGTTTTTCTCCATGCTGACAATCATGACACCCAGGTGATATGATTGATGAAGTATCAGGAGAGCAGAAGGGAATAGACATTTTGGGCACATGCCAGATCTTCCTTTAGGCTGTTGCATTGTGAGCCTGCCTCAGGGCAGTTTTATTTCTTCTCCAGCAGCACATCACCCAGAGCAGCAGAGCTCCTCCTCTGTGCCATGTTCTGAAGGAACCCAGGGCAGAGCAGTAACCACCTGGAATCCTCCCTGATGAGAGAAGCTGCCAATATCTGCCCAAAACCTGAAAGTTTCTAAATAGACATCAGAACAGATGGGGAGATGCATCCCTTTTTAAGTCAGGATTTACATTTTCTTGCATTCATATTGCAAATGTTTTGTTGCAACCAACTCTTTGGGGATTTCTGTGATGGCTGAAATAAAAAGAGGATTTCAGGCAACACCTGACTGTTGAATTCAGAGGCCTAAGCCCCATAGTCTTCAAAAGGTCAGCACCCTCCCCTGTGAATCTGTGACTGATCGCAGGTATTAACATCTCCTCAACCACGTAAGTAGCCTTGAGTAAGGAAGGATTTCAGAACATTAACCTCAGTAATTAGTCTCCTGTATCACCTCCTTTAGAGGACATATGCTGAGAAGGAGGCAATAAAGACATTCAAAGATATTAATCCTTTTTCCTATACTTGTTTCCTCAGGCTGGCCCTAAGGAGGAAAGGAATTTCACCATGACAGCTGGAAAGGCTCCTACGGTTGAGCCTTTGGACATCTACTCTTTTCCCTCTCTTAAGGAGGAGCTGGTTTTCTTGCACTTGTGTAAAATGATGTAGATGTTTCTCTCAAGGTCACTTGGCTGAAATAACCCCCCAGTGTTTCCTTTCCTTATTCCAACGTGCTATCACAATAGCTTTGTGTTCATCTGGCAAAGCAACATGTACAGCCAAGCAGTTTGGATAGCTCACCCAGCAGCCCACTGCTCATCACTGGCACGGGGAAGCCACTGTGATATCTACAAGATACGTATCACAAAGATTTTTACCTTATTTGTTACTGTCAAGATTGGTGAGTAGTTTGGAGGAAAGCAGCCAAGGCTGCAGAGTTCAATTAAAACTCCCCCATTTAATGGCAAATTTTTACCAGTCACAGATTTCTGAATCACTTGGTTCGTTCTGTCTTAATCCATCTTCTGGCCTCACATCACCCCAGCTAAAAAAGCTTGTATTGGATTTGAACAACAGATATAAGCAACCCACACATCTTGCCTAATACCATGATTTGCACATGGGGATAAGGAGCTGAAAGAAACATGAGATGCAATTGATAAGATAGCAGCACCATCCCTGCACTGTGCACACAAACTTCACAAACACTCCCATTGGAAAAGGAATCCCTGAGGTGCCATCGGGTGGGGAACCCACAGCTCAGGCTCTGTAAGAAAGCAGTGGGAAAACCTGCTGTCTTCTAGGAGCTGATGCAGTGTCACTGTCACGGAGCTACGGAGCGAGTGAGCAGCACCAACTGCATTTTCACACTATGAAATCATATGTCTTTTTAATTTGAAAAAAGGTTAGCTGACTGAGGCTATTTATATCTGTATTTCCTGTGGGAATTTTAATAGCAAAAAAGGAAACCACCAGATAGAGATATCTATAATACTAATGCTGGCAGACCTCTGACTATAGCAATCTAAACTCTGGACCTGCTTAAAACTTTGTACACCCACAGAATTTCAGTCCTAGCCCAGCTCTTGGGACTGCTATATGCCACTTTTAAAAGCAAACCCATCAATTATCTGGATAGTGAAGGAGTGAAGGATAAACTTGAACAAGTTACATGAACATTTTAATTAAAGCACATCTTGACAGAAGATCAAGAAGAGAATAGTAAGTTAACATCCATAAAAAATGTGTTGAGACAGCTCTGATATATTTTCCAGTTGTAGAAAAGGTAATTGGATGAAATGAAGGGGAAACAAATTCAATGTGATAAATGTAATAGATATTTATTGCTACAAAGGATTAGCTAGAATTACCTTCAAGCACAGGCTTGATGCTAGATATGATAATTTGATAAGAAGAAACTGCCTTTCCCTTTCATATTACATCAACTTCTTTTATTATGATGTACCATAAAGGGGAGAAAAAAATCACATTATGGATTTGCTGGCCTGTGGGATAACCTTGAAATTGTGCCACTGAATTTCCACGTCTTTTTTTAGACCCCCAGTATGGAACCAAAATAGTACTGAAAGTACATGGAAGATTAGAATAGGGGTAAATTCAGAGTGTGACCTTTCCTTGCCACCGAGAAAATCCCTGCGACCTCCACTCACTGGGAGTCAAGGCACAAATGAAAGTGCCTAAAGGGAGAAGGAAAAAATCTTACCCGGAGAGATAACAAAACTTTCTCAGCCCTGAGTATTCCGTGTTGAATGAGGAAGTGTTGCTTTAAACTATCACTCCATCCATACTGTGTGTATGTAAATAGAGGTGATATATTCATGTCGCATCTGTACTGGTTCCATGCCACAGGGTGTAATGAAGCACATGGCTTCAGCCTCACCAGTAATGACTCACGTGCTACCTACAGCAAACTAAGCAGAAAGGGGTGGCACAGCAACTACAAATACAGAACAAATGCGTGGTTTTTTTTAATTTCCGTCTTCTTGTAACTATCCTCTTCTGTTTTCCTTCAAGAAAAGAAACCAAACCTAAGTAGCAGTTTTGCCTGAACAAGCAGTGCTATAAATAAGTGTTACAAACAAGGAGTGTTATAAACAAGTGTTATAAAGCAGGAGTGCTATAAAGAGTTGAGAACCCCTGTTTTATCTGCAAAACAGACATGCTGACATCTATGGCATTACAAAGCAAATGGATTACTTCTAGACTGCAGGTTGTGCAAAGGTGGGACCTGTGTCTGTAAGACTGTTCCCATCACAGTAGTGCTGCTACTAAAATATTAACAACAAATTATATACATAGCCTGAAGGGTGGGATCTTTTGCTTAAACGCAAAAAACCCCACTGAACAAGTGTATGACACCATCAGACACACTAATTCCAAACTGTTCTAACTCAGTATTGACATTTTTCTCCATTATCCATCACATTCATGAGATTTTAATATAATTATTTCAGAACATTGCTCAGCTCTTGTCTGCTCTTGGAAATATACCAAAATAGCTACAATTATTCCGAGATGGTTTATTTCAATATAAATCCCAAAGCGGACACTCTTATTCCAAAATAAGAGTTCTTATTTCCAATTTAATTTAATCTAGTTCTAAAGTATCCTCCTGGGAGCTTATTCTGGAATAGTTATTTTGGTACATTTCAAAATGTAGGCAAGCCCAAAGTCAGGGATTGGAGACTGGAGTTTGCTGAAGAGAAAACTCTGTTTCCACTTGAAAAAAAATCCAAACCAAATAAGCTTAAGAAATCCATCCCTTTCAGAAATGCAAGCCCTTACACAAAAAGAGTAGAGATCCTGTTTCAAGAATAGCAGTTTGTTACCTCTGCATGTGTAGATACCAATTAATGTTTCATCAAAGGAGTCACTCACAGAGCTCCTCCACCCCTCTTTTTTTCATCTAAACATATGCTGTCAAAGCAAAAGAGAAAAAAATAAGAGTTGGAAACTAAGCCAAGAAAATAATATAGCTCAGGCAGCCTTCTGATCCTGGGAAAAGGGAAATGTAAAAAATCTCCATTAGCTCAGCCAAACATTTTCCATCCATTGTTAATTTTACGCAGAAGGTGTTAGCATGCCGAATGCTGGCTGTATACAAAACCTGCAATAGGCAAACCTTAAGAGAAGTACAATGAAGCTATGAACCCATGGAGGGGAAAAAAAGGATATTTGTTGCTTTTTAAAATCAACTATACCTTTTACTACACCAAAGCCTAAACTTTCTAAGATTTCTAGAATACAAAAGGGAACTTGGAGAAGATCTCAGTTTTCTTTACCACAAACGAACTTAGGGAAGTAAAATCACAGAATGGTTTGAGCTGGAAGGGACATTAACAATCACCTAGGATCTATGACTTAAAAACTTCCTTGCTGGGGATATCAGCAATCAGTGATGGTGAAACAGGACACTGGGAGTGTTTAATGTCAGAGTGGCTAAAGCCATTAGAACACGAGCAAACATGGGGACCTTTCTATGACTCAGCAGCTTCCTCTCTATCGTTTGGCTTCACTGCCCACTCAATAGTATTTCCAAGGGTGAAACAAATTCTGATATTGGCAGATATTAACGGATGGTTGTTACCCAGAGCCTCTGTCTCTGAGTGTATATGGGCACAAACAACAAAAAAATCAAAAGAGCTTCCTAATACACTAAATGTAGATACCTGACCCAAGCAAGTTGTTTTTATTACATCTGTCCCACAAGTTTTAGTAAGAGATGTGGTCTATCCTTTATGGATTTTGAAGACTGTCAATAACACACCTTTTTTCCTCATTTTCTACTCATCAGCCTAACAAGAGAATTCAAGGCTTTCTTACTTTCTTTAGAGCCCTTTTTTCTGCCTGACCATGCGCAAAATATATGCAGCAGCATTTCCCAACACTGCCACCAGCATCCCACAGAGCCAGAACACATCAGCTCTATCTTGCATCCCATGGACACCTTTGAAATCTGTCTCGAGTACCAGTGACATGTGAATCCCCTGCGCTTGTGACTGTGCTCTTCTCTGGGACTGCCCAAAGCCTACCCTAGCCCAGAGGCTCTGCAAGGGCCTGCAAAGACAGCAGTCATGTCCTTGTGAGACAGTTGTCTCAGCAGCCATCTTCATCCTGGGTCACACACCACACAGCCAAGACTTCGGAGTCAGGGACAGAGTCTCCTGCTTTAAATGACATCCACTTGGCAAGCTAAACACGTGTAAAGGAAAGGAATACAAAAAGTAGCTTCGTGTCCCTTTCTTGCCCTCAAAAACACACCAATGACACCTACAGCATCAATGCTTCGGGCCATGGTTTTGGTTCTCCCTCTTCCATAGGGAAGATTTGTCCCTTCTGCCTCCCGGTGCAGAGGATGAACCATGACCATCCGTCCCACATGATGCTGTGTTTCACAGCCAGAAGTGAGACCTCAGCATGTCCTGAGCTGTACAGGCCAGCTGTGTTTGAGATGGAAACCGTAGAGTGAGAAATGGCAACAAAGGTGTAGATTGCCCCACAAGTCCCCTGCAACCCCCTCTGATCAGTCCCTTCCTCTGGATGTCACCAGGGTACAAGCCCTCCTTGTACCTCGGTAACATCACCACCAAAGCTGCGAGGGGTACCAAGAGCCACAAAGTGAGCAAATATCCCCATCTAGTGTCCCTGAGTGCTCCAGAGTATATTCCGCTCTTTTCCATCTCTTTTATCCCTTTCCAGTCATCCTGATTCTTAGTGAGAAAGAAGCTCCCTCCAAAAGAGAGACTAAAAATTACCACTGCCCCCCAGAAGGGCCCTATGCAGCCTCTAGGCATGCAAACAGCTCAGCCAGCACGCTGCTAATTACATTTCTGCAAGTCTGGCCTGAGCTTTCTCTTGAGCAACAGCTGCTTATTATTTCATCTCACATGGTCAATCTCTGTGAGGTTTCTTTCTTGGCTCCATTCTGCTAATCTGACCACAAGGAATCGACAAATTAGTTCTAGAGGATAAATCAAAGGGGTTTTCGTGTGGCCCTTACCCCCTGTTTTGCATACAGCGCTTCCAGCTCACTACTGTCTCCTCTGTTCTCCTAGAAAAGCTCCCTGGCTACAGAGGTGTGTTATTTGAGGGTGAAATGCATTAGCCTCCGTTTGCTCCAAATTTAATTCATCTATTTAAATAATTTAATACAGCATCCATCAGTATGAAAGCTGGGCAAATTGAATCCAAAGGATTTGAAGACACATAGATTAAATAAACTACCTTCCAATCCTGGCTTTTAAATTATCGCTGCCCCTGGATTAATTTTACCTTAATTAGACAAAAGAATCTTCTCAAAATGATAAAATTTGTGAAATAAAGATGAAATAAACATAAAGCAAAAGCAAATGGAATATAAACAGCCAGAAAGCATAAGACATAATACAGAGCCTTAAATCATACTAAAAGTCATTCAGTTTAGGTTCTCATTAGAGCTCTATAAAATCATGAGTGGCATGAAAGAAATGAATAAAAAACTTTGTTTCTCAAAATACAAGGAATAGGGGTGCCTCACATGAAACCTTCAGCCAGGGCTTTAAAACAAACAAAAGCGAGGACTTTCTGACAGAGTGAATCATTAAATTGCTAAACTCATTGCCAAAAGTGCTGCAGATGCTGAAAGCAAAAGTAGAATTTGACAAATCAACAAAAGATAAGGCCACAAAGACTTATTAAACACAGAGACCAGAAAATCTTTAAGCAATGAACTGCTGAGGGGTGGGAGAACATACTGGGGAAACATCACTCAATACTTTCCCTGCAGTTACACCCTTTCCTTAATTATCAGCTACTGTCAGAAACAGGATACTGAGCTTGATGGGCCTTTGGTTGAGCATAATGGGGCTATTCTTATAATGTGACAAGTCAGGAATTGGATTTACTTTAAAATGTTGACACTGGCTTCAGAGTCTTGTACCAGAAGGTGACTAAAGAGCATCCAAATTAAACTCAGCCCATGGAGTTTAGGATAACAATTAGTCTCTCAGACTTAGCTAACTTGCAGGAGTTGTTCATGTTGCAGCTCCAGTTGATCGTCAGATCTATTAAGCATCACTACTGTAAATGCAAAGGCAGACATTTTTCTGTGGCTATGGCTCATGATGACAGCAAGCCAGCAGGTTACAGCACAAAAGACAACACTACTCTACAAAAGGTCCCTGACAAGCAGCCTCATTAACAGCAAGGATTTTAAGGAAAAAAAAAATTAAAAAGAGTAATATCTTCAAGGAAGGCCCCAAAACTTGAGGACAGGATTGAAATTATTACAACATCTGTTCCATGCAGGTAGCTAGAAACCATAGTCAACACTGCTTTGAAGTCTCTGGAGAGTCCTTTGGAAGTAAGCACAGAAGAGTACATGGTCACTGCCCTACCTGGACTGTAATCAAAAGCAACACTTGGAGATCGGGGTCAGAAAGATGCTTGTCCAAGCCAGCCCTCAGAAATGAGAAGCAGAGCAGGTCATCGCTCCAGAAGACAGCGTAGATCTGGTGCTAAATTCAGGGAGAGGTAAGGAAACAATCCAGTTTTATACCCTTGCAGTAAGTGGTGCAGGCCCATACCTCATCACATAACAGGCAGCATCACCTGGCAGACTGATCCTCTCTTCTTCGATCACAATGCCAAAGTTTCTGAAAACATCAAGACAGCTCAGTTTTAAGCCAGTTTTAACACTAGCTGGAGAGTCACCAGGACTCTGAGAGCAGTGCAGCAGATGACAGAAAATATTGCCATACCACAACTCTACTGCCAGAGCTGGATCCTCATACCAACAGCATTTTTCAGAAAAGCCCATATTTTATTTTTGTCTGATAGAAAACATCACATATCATAGGGAAAAAAAAAGCCCTAGAGTGATGCAGCCTGCAGACCTGACTCAGCCTTTATTGTCTTCAACAGAAAGACCCTTGATTCCTGCCTGGGAGTGGAGTGCAGCCTTCAAAGTTGCCTGGAAACATGAAACATGATGAGACTGTTCAGGTATTGAAGCTGCTCTCAGAAGCCAGGTGAGGACAGCCTCAGGCCCCCACAAAGCTCACAGAGAAACAGCGATTACCAGGAGCAGCAGAGTTCACTGCCTTTTTCACCCACACCAAGAGCCCTCAAAAGCCAGACAAGTGGGTGCTCCCACAGGTGGCACTGGGACATGCAGGCAGGTGTGCCTCACCACTGTGACATTTCACAGTCACATCAAAACCAGCTCTTTTTTCCCTATTTTTCCATTGTTCTTCCTCCCTTGGTTCCCCATGCAAGGTCTGTCTCCACCTTCTACCATCAACTTGCCACAGCAGGAACAGCCAAATACCTCAGCCCAGAGTCAGAAAATGTAATGCCCACCCTGCTGACTGCCCTGAGCCAGCTCTCACTCTGCACCTTCCTTTGGGGAACAGTTCTCATTCACACACATTTCCTCCACCAGACTTGTACTGGTACTGACCTCTACTCTTGAAACAGCCTTCAAAACCTTTATCAAGGCTTCCCTTCACCAGTCACCATCCTAACCCATATACAGTCTTAAAATTACAAGCCCTGGATCCCTGCCAGCTTAAATAATGCAGATCTAAATGACTTTAAATCTCTCTTTTTTTTTCCTCTCTGCATTTTCCATACACAGTGTTAAGACCCACAGCAGAAACCTCTGTTTCCCTGTGTTATTCTGTAATTTGCAATGCCACCCACCAAATGGTACAGTAGAAATAGTTAATCACATAGGCCTGGGATATGCATAAGCTGAGTTGTAAAGGTGCTAATAGATATATTTGAATTCAAAAGAGATCTGAGAGGTGGAAAATAGTATCTTATTAGTATGCTATATGTGTGTGCAAAGCAGCAGCCTGTTCTCTAAAAGATGTGGGGAAAAATAGTAGAATCAAAGCCTTCAGCTTCTCCTATAACAACACATTAAAATCAGTAATCTTTATATTTTTTTCTCATTAGAATTCTTAACACCATTGATTTGTCTATCACATAATTTTGAACCATTGGAAAAATATTACACATAGTAAATCTGCATTTTTGTTTGTTCACAACCACCCGTGTCTGTCTCTGGGTCCAGCCTCAGGTACCAGCAGCCCAGTGTTTCCATACAACTTGCAGTTTGCCTGGCATTTGGAAAAATGTGTTGAACCTGAATCACGTAGGAAATGGGTCCTCAAAATGAGCTGTTAAAATGTACTGAATATGGGCTGAAATAACACAGCATGGAACCATCATCTTGGTTACCTTTATTTCCCAGAACAGACGTATTCCTCAAATACATGTAATTTATGGGAATTGCTGTTTCTGTCTTCAACACACTGCTGGTTTGCAGGCTGTTTTCTCCCATTCTCTTTGCTCACTCTGTGAGCAACCGCCTTCATAGAACAGGTCCAATTGAATGTATGACTGAGCACTTATTTTAAGGGGCCAGGGACAGAGGTTCTCCATAGAGGCAGGGGAGAGTAAGATCAGTGAAGCACACAGATTATGTGTGGGCAGGATCATAAGTTAAAAACCTAGACAAAACAAGTATACCCAAGCAGTTAATCCAAGTTTCATTATGACTGCTTAATGTGCTCTTGTTAGTCAACTCAGTAATTCTATCACATCCATCACATTTACATCTCAGCTACAGAATTTGGAAATGATTCTGCAAGATACAATTCGGAAAAAAAAAATTATCATTTCTTTTTAAACCTTGGAGCATGAGGGGGAGAATAAATACTAGGCTATTTGAACTTACTCAGAGTGTTTTCACTGGCATAGAGAGGCATAAGATTTCAACCTGTTCTCTTTTTAAGCTGAATTTCAACATCAGAAATGGACAAATGGGTTGTGCCACCCACAGCACACTCTGGGGACCAGGGGCATGACTGAATTTTAAAAAGCATTAGGCAGTCCCGGCCTGTAGACATTCTCCCCCTCCATCCACATCTCTAATGTACAAACTGGCACAGTGAAACCTGCCACTAGAGACTGTGTTTCCACAAGCAAGGGGCTACTCTTACAGAAACTCTTCTTGGTTCATCTGGTCTCAAACAGCAAACCCAGATGAGATGAAATTTGCTCCCATGGGCTTCTATTTGGAAGTACGTTCTTTTGTACTAAGTAAAACAGAAAACGAAACAAAGCAAATCCATTGGGCATATTCCACTCTCCTCAGCTGTTCAGCATCAACCTCCCAGGGTCTGTAACAGCATGAGTCAGGTTGAGCAATCTCTGCCGACCAAGGCAACTGGAAGATGCCATCCTGAGTGTGGCACACACCCCATGAGGCCACCATGCAGCTCCAGCACCTGCAGGAGGGCATGGCTGGCCAAGGGCCACGTCAGCCACTTGCAGCAGGGAGGGCAACACTGTGGTCTGACACTGGCTTTGCACACCCCATCTTCCAACCTAACGTTGGCTTGAACAGCAGGAAGTTTGTATGCATATTGTATTCAGCACACGAGCTGCCTTGGGGGTACCAAAAAGATAAAGAAAAAAACCAAAAAACCCAGAAAGGAAAACCATCTGTAACAACAACTTTCACCTCTGCAATCACAAAAGCTGTCAAGAATTCCGAGGTCTAGGGAGTGAAGCTTCCTGTTAATTCTGAGCACAGAACAGGCTGCCCAGAGAGGTTGTGGAGTCTCCTCTGGAGATACTTGAATTGTCTGGGCACAATCATGAGCAATGTGCTTTAGGGGAGTTGGGAGGTTGGACCAGATGACCTTCTGTGATCCCTTTCACCCATTCTGTGTGATTTTGCGATTCATCATTTCCTGGGAACGAGGTGGGGCTCCAGCAAAGCACACAGCACACTATACGTGAAAGTCAGGGTGACACAGTAGATGGATAATGAAAAGCACATACATCTACTCTGTTCTGCAGGGATCAAAACAACCATTCCCTTATCCATATACTTTTTTGCAAGGATGAATCTGCCTATAGCAATTATGTTTTCATTAGTTAACACTGAATCTGTCTTTCCTGAATTTAAAAAAAAAAAACAAACCACAAATTCATTTTAAAAGTTATGATTAAATGAAACAATGCTCTTCCACAGGACATTTAAACCTTGCTTAATAACGTGCAAATCTCTAAAATCAACATTTATATAATGCTCAGTCCATCACTTCTTAAATTATTCACACAGTATTTTATTCGTTTTATACTGGGTCCTCTACATCACCTTTGAAAAGTATCCCACAAAGTACAAGTGTGTGTACATTCAAAACAGAGTTGCAAAAAACCTGTAGTGCAAAACATAGAACACTCAAAACTAGTTCATGTGCATATGGGTTTTTAAAGTTGAACTACATTAAACCCCAACAGAAGTGCAGAATACTGAAGAGTTGCTTACCATTTTTGCACCAGTACAGCTTCCAGGAAGATGCAATACTTTCTTAATATTTTTCAATTGAATCTTTATCAAGAATATTATTATTTTGTTTTCATTGAGTTTTGATTAGTACCTATTCACAGATACTTCAGTTTTGGTTTTGTGGTTTTAATGTTCAGCTAGAAATCGTGGTGTTTCACCTGTCACGGACATCATGGAAAGTATTGGACACTTTTTTCTTCTGTCCCTGGAGTAACAGCAAAAGCAGCTTCACCACAGAGTTTAGGATCTCTTTTTAAAAAAAATCTCAAGCGAGTGAAAACTATTGCTGCTGGGAACTCAGTGGGTAGCAGAATCACCAGGTGCTGCTGAACATTCAGTTCATGCATTGGGCATAACTGGAATTTGAAATAATTAGATTAATATTTCAGTCCTGAACTGTGCCTGTTCCTCTAATCCTCTCTGTTGCACATGTATTTGCTGCTTAGCAATATCAGTTTTAATTCCCAGCTCCTAATTAGTGCTATCAAGCACCACTCTCTCGATTTCATTATACAGAACTGGATGAAACGTTAGGTCAAGCGTACCTCCCAGGTGAGCTTACATTACCATTTGCCTCCTGGTTTCTGTATGTGCTCTGCATGTTCCTCCTCAAGCGATGGCAGATCCCCTGTAAGTGCTGAAATGGTTCAGCTGGGTCCTCAGGGCACCCCAAAACACAGCAGACACCACACAACAACTGCCACAGCCCTGAGGTGTTCAGCCAAGGCAGTGCAGCTGGTAGAAGTAAGCAGCCTAATAGCTGATAAATGTCACCTGGGTTAGCACAAATCATCCTTCACTCAGTGTTTTTCCCATTCTTCCCATCCTCTTTCATGACAAACACTTTGAAATAAAGTTACATAAGCAAAAACTGGTGGTTCACGTCCACGACAAATTACAAGCATGAAATACGTGACAACTTTACATATTTACAAGGCTTGGAGGAGGCATTTGGATCATCAGGAGCCTTAACCACATGGTTTTTAATATGCATTTCCAACTCTCAGGGATATGATGAAGAGTGTTTTACTGCTGGCTGAGCACTAATGGATTTGGAGCTGTTAACTGTAGTCCACAGGCATCCTGAGATGGTGAGCTAATGCGCATTTAATTTTGCTCATTTGGTTTTAGCACAACCAGGTTTAGTTTTAACACTGTAGTGTCAGCACCAGCCATCTGGGGGTTGAACACTCTGAGAAAAGGGTGTGAGTGGTCAGTGAAACCCTTTGAGAAGGGGAAATTTAAAGAGAAGCAGATGAAAAACAGAAGAGAAACAGGCAGGGATAAGAAATATTTAAAAAGTCAGAGAAACAATAGCAATTACAGGCAGTGACAAAATAAAGCACCAAAAGGGAGTGCCTTGAATAAATATCCATGTCTGGTTGCTCCACACATCTGGGTAAAGAGTGAGTGCTGCCAAGAAACTCACTGAAAACGTTAATATCAGCAAACTGAGAAATGTCAGTGTTCCTATTTTAGATATCAGCCCACAAATTAGGATTTGAATACTGGATCCTCTCCTGGAAAAAGAGCAATTCTGAAACCATTACTTTAGTCCTGGAAACATTTAGGGGCTGCATGGCCATTAAGCAGCTCATGTTAAGTTTCCTCCCTGAAAAGCATTCAAAATATAATTTCAAAACAAAGCGGGGAGGAAATGCTTTTCAGGGAAGAAACTTAACATAAGCTACCTTGATATTTTACTGTGGACTTTCACCTGTACGTTTTGCAAGTTATAATGGGCTGGCAGGATGCTGGCCCAGGAACTAAAGGATGACAAACCAAACAATGATACAGAATCACAGAATTTTCTGAGTTGGAAAGGATCCACAAGGACAGTGTACAGAAAAACAAGACCATCTCAGGCTTTTAGAAGTTGCCACCAGCAGTATGAGAGTCCAAAGAAGCAAAAGGGTCAAAAACATGGAGACTAGAAGATCTGAGCAGGGACATCTCTTCTGCAAGCCAGGAACACGATCCTCTTCCTCAGCTCTAGATGTGCACCTCAGGTACATCCCAGCTTGTAAGAACCCGAAACCCAGACACGTTCCCAGAGAGAGGAAGGATCCAGCAGAACACAAGCAGAAAAAAGTGCCTCCCCATGTACTTCAGGGTGAAGGGAAAACAAGAGTGCAACACTATGTCCAAACCTGTAAGCACAGACCAGCAACCAGACTGACACCAGTTCGTCTGACTGGCACCAGCTGGAGCAGTATCCTGGCAGGGAGACCATGAACCAGCCTCAGCCTGAACAACTCTTGGCACTGACAAATGGGCCAACCATTAAAAAATCTCAATAGATCATTTTCATCCCTATAAATTTTGTTACTAATGATTTCACATCAGTCCAAAGAACCTTCCATAGCTCTTACCCTGGGAGGACCTGAAGCAAGGCCAGCTCTGAGCAGACAGTGGTCATATTCCCCTAATTTTTAAGACTAACTGTGTAATATAACTTTGTCATCACCAGCAACAAGGACTCTCCCAAGAGGCAACCTTGAAGAGCCTGGGGGCGACTTTTAGAATCACATTAAAATAATGTGATAACAATAAACAGTCTTTAGCACTGGCCAGAATTTCACGTTTTTCATGAGGTAAACTGAAAACAAGAAAATCCACCATCTCTGAGTGACTTGAAACAAGCACCAGTTTAAACTGTAATGTCAGATGGACAAGTTCTTACCTGGAGTGTAGATTCAGAACCTGCTGGCAAATTAATATTTAACAGGAATCTTAAGACTTGAAAAGTATGCTGCACACTGCAGGTTTTTTTATAGTAAAGTAAAGAAACAAAATACCAGCTAAGGTTTCATTATGCATTTGTACACCTACTTATAATGGGACATTTGTGGAGTGGCCCTTCATACCAAGGCCCTGCAGCAGTTTAGGCCAGGTAGGAGCAGGGATCACAACACAGGTGTGCTGCCTCCACCAGACTAAAGCTGCATCTCAGATGTGTGACCACCACCTGAAGCTGGATGCTGCAAGGGCCAAGCTCCAAGCTGTGTCCTGAGCTGAATCAGCTCATTTGGCCTGGGTACTGGGATGGTGTTTTGCAGTAGAAATTGCAGACAAATCCAGAAGGATTAGTGGCTGGAGAGCAGGAGCTGAACTGAGAAACCTGCTCCTCCTGCCAAATAAATGCAGCAAATGAGTCTTGGGGAATCAAGTAGAGAGTGTTATGTGAAGGAAATGCATATCGCCGTCTCCTATAATGAGGGCCCCAAAGGACTGGTTGCACCAATTAAATTAAATCAATTTCATAGCCAATATTACACTATTGCACAATCATCTGTAGAAAGTGATATTTCAATTAAGAGCATTTTCTCTCAGTTTAGATTAAGACAGTTCATAGTAAATTTTTTAAAAATTAATTTAAACCATTGCTGAAGTGAAATCCAAGCCTTGACAGCACACCATTAGCTGATTTCATGCAAGCCTAGAAAAAGTAACTTCTCAGCAAGATATATAAAGTTACAAGAAAGATTTTTGGGGTTTGTGAGAAGATTTATTATTGTCACTTCTTTTCTAAAATTCATTTCTAAAGCAATGTAAGATTTCACTTTATTGTGGCTGGCTTTGTGTTTGAGTGCTGCAAAGCAGTTTGTCTCTATACTGAAAAGGGTTTTTTTGCTGATAAAAGATATTGAGAATCCTCTTAAGCTTGGAATATTAAATGGCCAATGAAGATCTATCAACTTCCAAGCCCATTTTTTTTAATTAAGTTATGAATTCATATGACCAATCAGTACACAGCACTTTAAAAACTTCAGAAGATTTTTTTGTTTATTTTTATAGGAGAAAGAAATTCTTGAATGGCAAAACTGGTGAATAGTGTTAGTAGGTAAGCCTGTCCATCAGAAGCAAGAACACTCAGAATTTAAGTGTTCAGTCAGAATGACACAGATTTACCGCAAAAAGTGAAAGCATACAGACATTTGAGTTAAGCTGCCTTGTGGGAATACCTACTGGAGTTTTCTTCCCCTGCACTGAGGTTTTATTGTCACCTCATCTCAGGCAAGGTCCGCTCTTGGAATATTTGCCAGTATAATCACCTTCTATGTATATATGGGGAAGGAGAGAGCAAGGAGGCGAGAGAGGGAGGAAACAAGGGAGAGGAGAAATGAGATCATAGGACATTTTTAGACTTGCCAGCATAGACACATTTCTATTGGAAAGTCACTTTAGCTAACCTCATTTGTTTTATTCCTTGTTTTATCATATACCTGGTATAAATAACAATGCCAAGTGTAACTTTTTGCTGTTAAAAGCTTATAAAGACTCCAACTATATTACACAACTGTGAGCAATGAACCTACTGCTCATCTAGAGGTTATCTGAGATGTAGTGAATAGTTCTTCACGTCTCCTCAGTTCAGTTTAGTCCAAAGTGCAGTGGCTTGGATTATTTCAACTCAGATGGTTTGAGACAGCACCGATAGTGAGGTAGGAATCACAGCACCCACATTCTGCAACGAACAACTTTCTGTCTGAGAGCAAACTAAGCAGTCACAGCTTCTGCACGGAAAATCTTTTGAACCACTTCAAGGTCTTGCATGTGCCTGATGATATCATGAGAGGGCTGGGCTGTAAAGCTATTCCACTACACTAGACATGTTCTAGAGTAGCCTATGGCCATGACCCAAGAAGGTACATCCTATGGCTCCACTTGCATTGTTCTGTCATGATTTCTGGTCATTTATCCATCCCTCTTATGAACAGGCAGAAATATCAGCCCCTAAACCACTGATGAGCAAAGATCCAGTCCTGCCCCTCTGACCCTTAAAGACCTCAGGTCCCTGTGTCCCTTATTTGAAGCCACACTAGTACAACTTGTGTAAGCAGTTCCAGCCTATTAAACTATTCCCTGGGGAGCTTTTCTCACCTAGAAAAGTCGATAATGTCCTTATTTCAGTTAAGCATTCATTAGCTTTCTGTATGCAAGCCATTGAGTGGGCAGGGAAGAGCAGAAGGATGCGTATTGAGAAGACACAATGTTCTCCTCTGGCAATGTGGGAAGACTGGCACATCATAATGTTCAGGAATAATAATTGCACCTTTAGCACTTCCACTACCTACTTGATCAATGTTTAATAAAGATTTAACATACTGATGTTTTTGAAAAGTAACGACCAGTCCAGATGCACAGCTTCTGAGGGTCAGGATAAGGGCAATGGAGGAGAACTCTTTAAAATGGCTCAGTAAGAAATTTGATTGAAACAAAAAAGAGTTGAAAAGCAAGTTACTATTTCTGCCTTTTGCTGCTGAAAAGCAAAATTTCAAATTAAAAAAAAAAAAACCAAAAGAACACATTTTCAACAAAAACACTGGGAAAGCCGGAATAGTAACTGTCATTTGAGTGACTTACGTTGCCCCTGATGTAGGCCAAGCTCTGTGGTCCAGTTGTACATCATGTCATGCCTGAAGATATCACTCTCCTTCACTCATGAAAACCATTGCTTCTGGGGAACCTGGCTTACAGGGCAAAATGGGGGCATGAGGAAAACAAACAGCAGCTTTCTGAAGGATTTGGCATGGCACTTCCAAAACCAAAGGCACAGGTCTTGGCTGTACTACCTCTGTTTTCAATGAAAAACACCTATTTCTGCCAAAATGCTATTGAAGTTCAAGTGATTATTTTATTATATCTTAATTGATTGAAAATGTTACCTCAATTTTTGTGAATTACCTTCCTTGAACCATTGGAGGCAATGATGCACTAATCTTTCTTCTTACATTAAAAAGGAGAAAAAGTGGTGCTATGGTACTTGACTAATTTTGCTAGACTTTCAAATCTAAAAATAGCATTCTTTGTAATTGATTTAGTCTTTCTCAATTCCACTTAAATTAGCTTTCTGCTTTAATTAAATCATGACATATTTTATACCAGGAGAGAATTGGTCATTTTTACCTGCTGGTATAATTACAAAATATCACCGCAACGCACAAGAGAATCCTGAGGTCTATAGCTGTAAATAAGCTCAAGAGTTAATTTTATGCTTCTGTTTTCTCTCCAATATTTACAGCATATTTGCATTGCTGATAGGTTTTATGCTGCTATGTTTTACAGTGTTCTGCAGACAGTCTTGCAATTCTCAGCATGCAATAACAAGAATTAAATATTTATGGTTGTGCATAACTTCAATTCTCTCCGCAGTCTTCAGAGTTCCCCACAGAAGTCAGCATTTGTCAGCTCGGAGCCTGCGCTGGCACCAGTGATGATTGTACTGGCACTGTCTCGTGCTACGGCAAAGACTCTCTCTAGCCCCAGCTCATCCATAATTTCAGTGCATTTCATCCCATCCTCTTCACAGAAAAAAGTTATCAAAGTGAAAACTGTTGCCCTACTTTTCCAGCCTGAGAAGACATCATCTGAGAGCTGAGATTTTGCTTTGGTTTCCATGCATCTCATGCACACCTTGGAGTGGGAGGTTTGACTCTGTATGGGACATTTGTAACTCATGCCTCTGATCAGGCCAAGACTTCAGACTTCCCTACACTTGAGAATAGGTCACACAAAACACACAAGGAAGAGATGCACAAGCTCTCTCCAGGGTGCTTGAGTCTTGCCCAGAGGCTGCAGTGAGGCACTGAAGGAGAAGGTTTTCAGGGACAGCTGCTCTTCCATCTGGAGTAACCACAGGACAGGACCAGGAGAGTATCCAAGCTCTCAGCAGAACCAGACCTGCAGCTGACACACACAACAGCTGAGACAAGTCTTTGCCTACTGCTGTCCTGGGTCCTACTCCCTCCTGGGTCTGGGTCTCCTCCTTAAAACCAGTTCTGGTGCTGTCCATCAACTTTAAGATCCTTTTCTAAATAGTCGACAGAAAAGCTCTGTTAGTGGCAGGCCATCCCATGCATTTATTCTAGAAATTTCTAAATAAGAATCAAAAATTAAAAGTGCTGCTAGTGTCTGTTAAAAATGTCTAGACTTTTTATTTTCTTTTTCTTTATCTGACCATCTGTGCTGCTTTGAGAATAGGAACTCAAGTTGTTATCTCCACTGTACGCAATGAAGTGGACCCTGGTAAATCTGCAGGTCCTTCCCCACAACTTTTGCCCTCTGCTATATAAATTACAATATTTTATGAAGTTATTTTAATGATAATATGGTACTCTTACATTAGGCCTAATTTCCTTTCAGCAGAGCCTCTGAAGAGGGAGCTCATTTACAGTGTTCTAAAGAACTTGTATTTCCTTATTGCCTAACTTTTCTAATATGAATTCTTGTAAGACAGAGCACAATATGAATTATGTGTACCTGTATTCACTCATAAGCCTATAAAAATTTGCACCTACTCCCTTCCTGCTTTTTCTCCTTGTTGGATTTGTTTTCTTCTTCTCAACACGATCTGTTAGGGAACTGGTCCAGAAAGTAAAATATTCCTTTGCTATATGTACTCTTTTTTATTGTTCCGAGATATAATTTCAATTTTTATCTGGCAGAAGCTAGGAAGGGACAGTAATGACTTCTCCTAAAAAATGAAAAAAGCTTAAAAAGTTATAGAACAAGATTTATGCTTTCAAAGGGGTAGTTGCTCAAAATGCCCTGTGTCTCAGTGTGAGGAGAGTTACATGCCCTCCCATCTGAACATCACCTCTGAGTGCCCTGTCTGAAAGAACATTCAGTCTGTAACTTGGACATTATCATTAAATAGAAGTGAGGAAATCCTTTTTATAATGCTGTGCATAGACATGGAAAATTATCCCTTGTGCATAATTGCAGATGACAATTCTTTTTTTTTTTACATGGGTGTTTGCATACAGATGTCTGCATTTATATTGATACATAAATAATATAAATATGTTATTAATGACTTCAAATAATACTACTGCTTCATATTTTGGTGGCAAATGACTTCAGAGATCTCCCAAGGGATGTTGTCATTGCAACAACACTGTTTCAACATTGCTGCAATAGGACAAGTGGAGTGGACAATTGCTACAGTCAACTCAATCCTCATGTGGAGATTTCTTGACAATATAGCCCCTGGTAGCTTTCCATGACAGATCTCTACCTACAGCTGCACCAGCTTTCTACACAAAAACATAGGTAAAGTCTTCAAATCATGTGAAGGCTCACAGCACTAAAGCTAAAATCTGAAAATATTTCATGGAAATATTACATATTTTAACAAAATACAGTGGTGTAGTAACTGGACTGGCTCAGTAAGTGCTTGATGTAGTCATGTAAATATGGCAGTGTCTATCTGGAGTGCTCTGTCAGTCTAAAACTAACTTGAGTGTTAATAAAAAAATTGCAAAATTAAAGCAGCTAATTAAAGGCAAAGGCAAAAAAGTAGTAACTTCTTAACTTTTCGTTTCTACCACTATGACCACAAACTAGTAGCAGAATTCAACCACTGATCTTACATTTGAAATCACTTAGATGTCACCCATAACATGCTGATGTAGTAGCTGAAGGCAAAAGAAGTAAGGTGAAGAATAATTAAGCAATTCATAATACATTACTGCTATACATATACACAACATGCAAGGAAAAGAAAGCACATCAGCAAGAAGAACACATGGAGCAGACATAGTGCTTTTCCTGAAAAATTGTCCAAACTTCTTCCTTTAAGTAATACTTAGGAGCACATTGGGTTTTAAGGCCAATTGTTCTCACATCTTGAAATTGTGGGAACATTGACTTTCTTCATTAAGTCAGAGCTATAATCCATAAGACTGACAATAAAAATATTCATGGTACTTTGTCCAATTTTCAGCTGATTATCATCTTCTGCAAGCAAAGCTGCAGGAAGCAAAAAATTGAGTAACTCGTTGAGAAACTGCTTTTCTCTTAAAAACTAAAATGTCCATCTTTGGGAACACACTGGCACATTTAAGTAAGAAACATATTTGTCCATGATCTACTCAGCATATGACCTACTTCTTACATAATTATTTACTTGAAGTAAATTAAATTAAGCATTGCCAATCATCAAGTCTTTACTTATTGAGCTCTACAGGGCTTGTACCCAAAAAATCCTAATTTAGTGTGAGTCTCAACTCTTTTTAAAAATTTTTTGCAAGTCTGTCGTGTACTTCTTATAGAAGGGACAACTTTGCTATAATCATGTAGCATTATTAACTTGACAGAACTATTGGTGACCAGACCAACCACTCACCTGCAGTGCGGCTTATGACGTTTAACCTCTGGCCTCCTCTGCCCTGCAGCTCCAATTGCTCCTCCAACCAGGCCAAGACCAGCATTTCTCACACAGCTGGAGCAACCTTCCCTCCTGTGGGCCAGAGAGGTCTCCAGCATCACCTGCAACACACTGGCGTGCTCTTCTCAGCTTAGAATCATAGAATCATTTAGATGGGAAAAGACCTTTAAGATCATCAAGTCCAACTGTTAGGGATCTTTCTGCAACAAGTCCAGAGAGACTTTTGGCCTGGGGGTACAAAACCTGCTCACAGATTTTGGTAGACTTGCAGTGAGGGAGAACCTAAGCCACAAATCCCGAGCATTTGGGAGAGTGCTCAGGGAAGTATCACTGTGTGCTTTCTCTTATCTTCCTCTCTCGAGTATCTGCAGCTGGACAAAAGGCAGGATAACTGGTCTGAAATGGTATTTCTTTGCTTATGTTCATTAGGAATTACTGGCCAAAATTTGATATTCAGAATTCACAAAAAGAATGAGGTGACATAAGTCTCCCTCGTTCCCTTTTTCCCTTCTCTTTTTGATATTCCAAGGAGTGCAAATAACTCACTGATTTTAAGAAATCAATGAAGACTGTCATGTCCCTGCAAGTAAATGAATGACATTTAGACTTCCCACTATACAAGTTTGAATATCTGATTGATTTTATGCTGGAGAATTTAGTTTAGGCAAGCAGTACTGCCAAAGTCTCATGCATCAAAACAAGACAGACTTTCATTTGAGATCTCCTGAAAAACAAAGTGAAACTGTCCAAACCCTTCAAGTACACTTGGATTGCATGACCTTGCAGGGGAGCTACTTGTATCACCCAGGGAAGTGCAGCACAAAGTGAGACTGTGCTTCCATCTCTAAGGCCTCCACTTTGCTATACCCTTCTATAAGAATGATTAAAATTATCTCAGGAATTAAAGCACAGATTAAAACACAAGTCCAAGATGTTCTCAGAACAAGGGTCTTAGTAGCACAGCAGTAGGTAGCAAAGTTTACAAATTGTGCTATCAGAAAAAAAGCAGTGCAGAGACACTTCAGCTAGAAAACTTCCTGGGGAAATAAGGTGGGCAGGGGCCAAAGAATTTGTACAGACCTTGTGTACATTAGAGCAAAACTGCCTCCAGCCATGTCAATGACTCCAGGTCACCGAGAACTACAGCTTCCTTCCCAATACCAAACTGAAGGTCTCACTCAGTTAACAGTCTACAGTTAAATCTCACCATTTGATTTAATTCTGAGTTTTAAGATTAATTTTTTTTCTGTCATTTGACTGGAGTTTCTCGCCTTCCTTACTAAGGAGAAAGTTGAACTTGAGTTTTATATTATGACAGCACCCTTCCCTGAGACCATGTCCTGATAAACAAGGCTCTGCAACTTCCATAACCATTTTTTCTTTTAGATACTAACCAAAGCAATAACATTTTATCTGAGGAACACAAATACATTTGAGGTGACCAACAAAGAGAAAACAGCTTTTTATTACCTTAAATATTCTACAAAGTTGTCAACAAAAGAAGAGTGGGTTGACTGAAATGCACATCAGTCAATAAAGCAACAATCATCATTTCAAATCACTCAGGGAAAAATATGTTTATCTGGGGCTGCTTTTATGAGTGGAAATTAATTCAGCCAAATTTCAGAAAGGGATAAATGGCCCTCTGTCAGAGCCACCATAGCAAAATCATTATTACTTTCTGACTTCCATCATGATGTCAAAACCCTGAATCTCACATGACATATGAGGGCAGAGTCCCCTCAAACAGAGATGAAGGAGAGGATATTGCATACCACCAAAGCCCTTCCAGAGCTGGATGTATTCACACCTACCCTGATTTTGGTGAAAAAAGAAAACGCTGCAGGGTGAATGTGCCAGCTCGAATCCACATCCAGGTGTGCTGCTGCATTTCAAATGAATTGCAAGTGGCAGGTCAGTTTTACCAAACAAGAAGAGAGCCACTAGCATCACATCTCAGGAAAGCACAGGTTATGATCACCAGATCAATACAAGATAAATAACAGTGTATCCCACACAGCCTGTGTATCTTAAATCAGTGCTGCCAAACTACGCCTTTTGAAGCAGAGCTAAAAATGACATTGAAGGTTTTCATGTGGCTTTTACTTCAGAGCGAATCCATTCAGCCTGGGGAGACATAAAGATCCTCTCAGAGAATCTGCTCTTATCTAGCAGCAGCATTCCTGCTTCACCAGGGCTGAGGACACTTTTAATGCATCTGACCAGCAGTGTCACTCAGGCATCCCCTCCCACAGAACCAAGCCCTAATTTGATGAGTATGAGGATAACACAGAAGCAAATTATGACAGCTTTAGACCCTGTGCCCTGCTCATCTCCCCAGACAACTCTACTTCTGCTTTCAGCGACTAGTTCCCAAATTTTTTGACAAATGAGTCATTACCTATCCACCCATGATTCTTTTGGCAGAAAAAAAAGCCTTGAGCAACATTTATCACTCTGAGGGATAGCAACAACAACTGAAAAACAGCTATTACCAGCAGGACGCTGCTCACAGAGCAAGGGACCAGTGTACAAATCTGTGTACCAGGCTCTCCCAGGCCATAGCATCTGCAGACCACCACCTAGAAACCCCCACCTCTAACAGAGGGACAGGGCTGGCTCCCCAGGAACCCCATGTTGGGTTTTTCCATGCTGAGGAAAGCTTGGCCACTGCAACTGAGTGCCAGACAGAGCCAGATCTGCAGGAGAGCTGGTCCCAGCATTGTAGCCCCACTGCTGCACAGAAAAGATTCTCAGTGGCTGAGGTTTCCAGTTACCCTAATACCATTAATAACAACTATCTCATACAGCAAAAAATATTACTTTTATGCATTTTTCCTGAACATTTGAAGGAACCATCTCCTAAACAACACCCTTCCTTTGAAACTCTTGAGTTTACCCAGGTAGCATCTCACTCCATGCCTCCCTCACCCTGTCTGACTCTGCTTTTCCCACCTGCATTCCCTCCCCCATTTGTTTTCTCTATCATCAATATGCTTCTGCTTAGAGTCATTTTAAAATTAAGTTTTCATGTTATTAATTCTTTATCAAGTATCTTGATCTAAGTTTGTTCTGTTGAAAAATAAGTAAATGGCATTGAGCAGGTCCCTTCTAACCCACGCCATTCTATGATTCTGTGGCTCTAGATTTGCAATTTCTTGTGCAGTGTATCATCTGTGCTGCATCTTCCTGTCATATCATACTGACAGAGGCCCTATCAGCTAATTAAAGATTTTTACCCTTTTTCTTTTCTCTGTTTTCTCAGTCACAAAGTTCTGATTTTTTTAGTAGCACCTGATTTTTATGGAAGACATCTCTTCCAGATAGACATTCTGGAAGCAGCAGCAATCATTTCTGACCTATTATGGGCAAATCAGCAGTATTAAGTGATCTTCAAAGCACTTCTGTAGATGGTACAAAATGTATATAAGGTGCTCCATTGGCAAAATTATCTACCTTCTGGTGCCATTACCCAGAACAGCCTAATATGCATAATTACAGTAATTATGCAGAGTACAGTACAAACAAAAACAAAATTATATGCTGCTTCACACTGGCACTCTTTCAGACAGAAATTCATTTTCACATTTACAGTATTGCAAATATGGACAACATTATTAAAGCAGAATTTGAACATAATTATGCATACCAACTCCACATTAAATTGGTGTTTTCCATCTTCAGTAAGTTGTAGGTAGCTGTTGTGATGTCTTTCTGATAGTACACTAAACCACCTAAACTCTAACAACCTGTAACTCCGTCTCTGCTTTTCTTTCAACAGTATCACTGAAAGTTAAATATCACAGAATCTGTAACCACCTGCTGCCTTCAAGCTAACTGACTCTGCTTTACATAGCATAAGGAACTAGTAAGAATTGCCAGACAAGAAATCTTGACTTTGGGACAAAATGGATCTAAAATCGCCTCTTCAAGTAATTCTAAAAAAGAAACATCCTTCCTTGTTTGGAATTTAAAACATACTTTTTAAGTTTCCCCATGAAAAAAAAAAGAGAGAAAATATTTTAAGCAGGACTGTTTCATTTCAGTTCAATTATTTTTAAGCAAAATGAAAACTTGGAGCCCAAGGTCTGAGACTTCCTACACTGCAGTAACAACCTGTATGAACACAGCTCTTTCCAAAACACACATCCCCTTTATCCTATGATAAAATTTCAAGCTACTGTTATTTTATGCATATGGTTACATAAAAGGATAACCCCTGTTGGGACACAAGATTGCTCTGACTTTTGGCCTGCCACGCTGGCTGGGAGGTATCCTGGACCTTTTACTCCTGTCAGCCCCAGCAGCTGGGCAAGGCCCTGGGGTAAGAACAAGAGGGAGATGAGTGAGTATTTAGGTGTTGAGGATACCTGGAAAGGACTCATCAGGCACCAGAGATAAGATACTGCTGTGACTGAAAGAGTATCCAGAACCCATCTAGACAAGCAGAAAGTGCTTGTGGTTCTGGGGTGTGACTGCAGGCAGTGAGTTGCTGCTGGCACAGAAAACCTGCACTTGGAAACTCAGTAGCTGGGAGAGGAAGAATAACGAATGGCCCAGTTTAAAGCCTCCAAGGAAAGAAGGTTGATCCCAGTAGCAATTTTGGAAGTCTTTCTCACCCAACTGGACACCAGCTCTTTCACAAATGGTTTGATCTATCCAGGCTTTTGATACTTAGGATTGGGAAGGCAGAGAAAGAAGGATCCTTGCAAGCAAGCTGCTGAGAAAAGCAAAACTGAATAATTTGTTAAAGGACTGAATTAGTAGAACAGTTTTCCACACTGTCACATTATGGTGACCTCCTTCAGCTCAGAGTGGATACACAGGCAGACATTAAAACCAAGACCACCAGGAAATGCAAAGATTGCAGATGTGAGAGGAAACCAGTGAAGCCCTGCTGTGGGTCAGCAGTGACAGGGATGCTCAGACTTGTCCAGACCGATCAAGCATGGGAGAGGAGATCTTGACACCAACAGCCAGGCTCCTTCAGCCACCGCCCTGTCCTGAAAGTCCCCAGGTCTGAAGAACCATCTGAGCAGAAAAGCACTGGTTCTTTCCAGACATTCCTCTGGAAATGAGTGAACGCTAAGATGCTAACATTGCTTAAGGAAACAAGGCTCTTGGTGTCTGCATCCAGGCCTGTTTGTCCTTTGTTTGTGTCTCTTCCCTAACCTTTTTTGAGCTCAGCGGACAATTTAGATCTAATAAGACAAGCCAGAAGTCTTACAGTCATTAAGTTCCTACACATTTCCTGAAAATAGGGTGTGGGTGGAAGAGAAAGACCTCATTAATGCTGCCTGTGAGGGAAAGGCTGGTGAACAAACTCCCACCTCTTTAGAAACCAGATTGTACATGAGAGAGAGAAAGGAAATGGTTATGAAAATCCCAAGTGTGGGGAAAGCTTGAGGTCTGCAGAGGACCCAAACAGAAAGATCAAAACCACAGAAACACAAACTTTCCTTCTTCATATGTTTTGACATTCAGTCTTACCATCGGGGGTAACCCAATCTACTTTAGTTTCAGGCCCTGAAAAGAGAAGGGACCAGATGTGTTTGTGCTTGGAGTCTACGTGCCCACATCTGTGAGCCCACATAAGCTTCATGCAGGAAGGAAACGCTCCTCAAATAACACATGAAGCTGTCATGTATTTTTAACCGCCCTGAGACCAGGGAATTGCCATCTGTAATTGCTGATAGTAGATAACCATTGATAAAATTGATGAAGCCCTGGTCATCAAGTGGACTGCATTGCACAGGCAGGGCAACAGCTGACAAGAAAGGAAAAGAAGGGTTTGGTCACCACAAAACAACTTAAAACTATGGTGAAATCTTTATAATCAAAGTTGTGGCTGTGGTTCACATATTAGATGAATATTCTGCTTCCGTGTGGAGATGTATCCAGCTGACTGATAAAATTATCTATTTAATCAAATTTAGAATCAAATAGCAGCCAAGTTCTTCACTGCTAATATGGGGGGGGAGGGGGCTTTTATACATATGTTAGCATATTGCATTCTGTGTGGTCTCTGACTGGATCTCCACCAAGTGCAAAGACTCAGCCCTTCACTTTTCTTAGCAGAAAATATCCTAGAATTTTCCTAAAGTTCAAGGCTCAATTCTCATCCCTACAGCACTCTGACTATATAGTAATCTTCAAGTTGTCACGAAGGAGCTACGGCAATTACTTGAAGACAACGACCCAAAGCAGCTTTTCAAACATCTACTTTTTTTCCCTATATTCTCTTAATCTTAATAATCACAGAGACAACATATAAAAAGATTGAAGTATTTTAAATAAGGCAGAGGATATTGTAATTTCTTTAATCACTAGATTTTCCAAATGTGACCATTTAAAAGAAACATTTCCACTGCAAATACTTGAAAAACAAAATGCATTACCAAGAATGATTTCAGCTTCTGACATTTTATTTCCATATCTGATTTATTTTATGGGAGTGTTCTGTCCATTTTGCTTTATCCCATGATGTTGTTAGAATTAATTAACTTTATGCTCAGATCAAACCACCTCCCTAAAAAGTTTGTTTATCCTTTTGGATGCAGCACTGAAATAAGCACATCCAAGCTAGTCACAAATGAAGATTGCTCTGAGTGGAACTCACTTATGGCCAAAGGCCAATTTCTCACAGTTTTCAGGGGCGGCAAGGTGATAAATCTGGAATCATAGCCAGTTCCCAGGAGGCAAGTTGTCTGGAAGTTGCATGGGGCTTCGGTTTTGCAAAAGGACAAAAAGCTAAGGAACTCAAGGAGCCCAGTTTGATTCATGAGAGAGAAACCCTTTTCAGAGCCTTCTTCCCCTACAGGGGACCTGGGTTCTGCTCTCTGCACCAGTTCCCATGAGAAGGTCCTAGCCACTGATTAAAAACGTATTTTGGGTTCACAAAGTCATAGATTGGTTGAGTTTGGAAGGCAGATCATCCTGCAGCACAGTCCTGACCTGTGCTCAGAGCACAGTGAACAAAGGAGAGTTGCCCTGGGCTGTGTCCAGTCAGGTTTTGAGTATCTCCAAGGAGTTTTGCCTAGGGGCACTTTTTCCTTGACATTCAATGGTAGAAGAATTGGTGCACTATACAACCTGTATCAACAAATTTGATAAAAGCAACCATCTCTCCCTAAAACATCACATCTCTTATTAGACCGGAATGGTCTTTACTAGTACTACTGCTATTGCTACTATAAAATTTCAATACCCTTTTTTGGACTTTAAGAGTAGGTTTTATAGATACTTTACCAGTATTTAAAACCTCCTGCCTCTTACCGCTGCATACTTGAACAGATTGCCTCATATATTCTGTAAAACTATTATTAATCACATTTATTACCTGAAGATTTAAGCCTCCACTTGAGAGATCCATATAGAAAGTAAGGAGGTGCTTTTGGGGAGGCACATCTCTGAGCTGTGTACTTCTTCCATTAATCAAGGCACCAAAGGAAAGATCTCCACCAATACAGCTACACCAGTTCTCAGCAGGCAACAATCTCCCCTTAACGTCTGTAAAGCATTTCTTATTTAACAATACCAGCTAATTAAATAATCAGAGAAGCATATGTCTATGGAGAATCAGAGAAGTATATGCCTATGAAGACTGTTCAGTCCCAGGCACAAGTGTGAGAATGTGGGTTTTTTCTTCTAATTAGTATTGAAGCTAAATTCCTCCTTAACTCTTTATCTTACTGCTCATTTGAATTTCTCAGAAGCATTCATTTTGACTCGAAGAAAAGCTGTGATTCAAATCCTTGCAGCTTTGCTGATGTTCAGATTAGATCTCCTCGTGGAGCAAAGCGTTCCCCAGGACGGCTCAGCTTAGCAGGATGCAGGGTTTGGTATTTGTGTGAATCAATCCAGACCATTTCAGGGTCACTTCTAGCAAAGGAAAGCCTGCCTGTTAAGACCAGATAAGAGTGAGGTCATTGATTTATTTTTCCCTCATTATCTGGCAAGGTTTCAGTTGAAGCCTAAACTCATTATCTCTGTGGAAATACAAACACAACTTGGTCCCTTGAAGCAAGTTAATTTAGTTTGAAAACAGTTAGGGAGTTACCTTCTGAATTCAATTAGCTAATAACTCCTGATGGGTAAAGGTCACAGAAGAGCAAGGCACTGTGCTGGTTTAAGTTAAATGCAGTTCTGGGTAATATCAGAGCAGCACTTTTCCCCTTCTCACTGAGTCATGGCTGCAGCTTCTGGCCACCATCTCCAAACTCTGTCAATAAGAGAGACAAATTTATGCAAGAAGGGATCACCTTCAGGGATGAGAACAGCAGCAGTACCTTTGAGCCACAGCTCCTTCAGTGTCTTCCCTTTATATTTGAAGTAAATCAACAGGGGAAGACCTTGCCCCTTTCAATCACACTGAATAAAGCCCCTCTACTCACCAACGTTCATCAAAATAATGTGTACGTTCAAATCCCTCTCTGCAGCAAGATGCAGTCAAATGCAGGATTCACTTTCTATTCCCAGCTGTAGAGATGGTTCTTACAAGGACTGATGCTGTAGGACAGCCTGTGTTTCTGCAAAAGATATGACACTTGTGGATCACTCATGGGCCACCAGCTGCAAGAGGCTGTTTCAGACAGGGCTGGGAAAACATTTCCAGCTTAACATCCAAGTTAGAAAATAATCCTATGATAGAAACACTGACAGGCTTGATCACAGTATAATAACTGTTGGTATTACTACCATAATAGAGGGGAAGTAAATGGTGGAAGGGCGGCACATTTTAATTGTTCTCTCAAGGAAACACCAGGCTCTGAACTACCCTGGGCAATCACGAGCTACAAGCAGTTCCCTCTTAGAGAAACAATTTTTCATTTTATAATGTGAAAGCAAATTTCTTGCCAGTATTACCTCAGGTCATTAGCTATATTGTAATTCTTGTGTTTTTCCAAACTGATTTCCCCCTTAATTTGATTTTGAGCAGCTGATTAAATTTACCCTCCTTGAAGAAACACACATTCAATTTAACTCTAGTTCAACATTGTCCTGGTATCAAAGCACAGTTCTCATGGTCACACTTCTAGCTACAGAGTAATTTTGTCACTGCTTTAAAGGGGCACTCTCTAACCAATGACAATATGTTGGCTTGCTCCTGCACATCCATGTTTTACAAAAGCTCAAAAAGCAGAACAATAAACTGTATAATGCAAAAGGTACTCTTCAGACAACTACAAATCATTGAATTACAGGATGAAGGAAAACCCAATGCAGTACTGGTATTCATTTTACTTACTTATCCCACAAGGAACCAAATTTGATACCCAGAATCATGGGTGTCTCTGGTTCATTACTGAAGTCCCCAGGGCTCTCACCTTCTCAGGCAGCTGGATCAATGAGATCTTCCAAATACGTTCTCTTTCAAGAGCCCCAGTGGACATCCAGGCTAAATTTTTTAAATAGGGATCAAGCCTTGGGACCCTGTGGGTCTCTGAGCTATTTTATGTGCAAAAACATTAAAAAAAAAACATTAAACAGAAACATTATGCAGAAGAACTCTATTGAATCAGATCAAAGGTCCACTTACTCCAGTATTCCACCACTGACAGGGCCAGCAGCAGATACCAAGGGAAACAATTTTTAAAAAGGGTAACCATGCAGTCATTTTCTCCACTCTCTCCTCCCCACATCCAGAGCCTGCCATGCAGACAGCTCCTCAGACACCAATGTCATCTTGTTGCCTAATAGTCCCTGATAGATTTTCTTTTTCCATTAATTTGCCTGATTGGTTTTGAGCCCATCTAAACTCCTGACACCCAGCAGATACTGTAAGACTGGTTCCAGTTTAATCACACACCACAAGGACCAAGTCTGCTGTTGTTTGGTTAAGCCACTACCCAGTAATTCCACCTGATGTCCCTTGTTCTTGTTCTGGGAGAAACGCAAACAATCATTTGCTACTTATTTTCTCTGTGCCACTCATGATTTCAAACACCGCTATCGCATGCCTTTCCACCTTCCCTTTTCCCATCTAAGGAGTCTATTTAATCAATCTCAATTCAGAAGCTGTTCCTCGTTTGTGAAAACACTTGTCGGGTTTCTCTGTCCCCTTTGAACACTGCCATAGCTTTCCTTAGACATGAAGACCAGAACAGCACACAGAAATCAAGAGGTGAATGCACAACAAAATAATTATCTTGTTTGCTGTGTCTTCCCTAGCAATTTCTGCCAATCCATTTGCTTTTAAGCATTGCTCTGCCCTCAGCCAACATTTTTAGAATTACTGACAGTTAATTTGAGCTCTCCTCCCTGAGTCACAATAGGTAGTTTAAAGCCCATTTCAGCATTGTACAGTCAGGTTTATTTTTTCCCATGTGCGTTATCTTGTGGTTATTGGCACCAAATGCAGCCTGCCATTTTACTGCAATGCCACTCACCACGTTTTTAAAAGTACATTTTTATTTTTCCTACCCTGAATAACTCAGTCAAAGAAGCATCTAACACTATTTAGGACATTTTCCAGACCACTTATGAATATGCCAGACATCACAGAACTCAGTGCAGATCCCTGTGGGATTCCACTTGTTATCTCCCGCTGAAATACCTGACTGTTTATTCCTACTCCTCACATCATTTCCAGCGGGGAACTTTCCTTTCATCCTGCTACTGTTTTGCTTCTTTAGGATCTTCCAACTGAGGAGCTTATCAAAAGCTTTAGGAAAATCTGAGCACACTGTACCAACCAAATCACCCTAATCCACACTCATGTCAGTGCTTCAGACAAAGAGCAGTGGATTTCTCTCAGACACGATTTCTCTTGACAAAAGCCACACTGACATGTTTCCAAAGTCCTTTTTAAATACAGGTGTCAAATTGCTATTTTCCCTTTCTGTGGTACAGTAGATCTGTGGGGGATCTGTGGGCAGGAGTTCCTCTTCTGCTACTGAAAGTTGGCTGAATCTGAGTGTGCAGTGGTTGCAATAACCAAAAGTCCCTCCAGCCCTAACCATGCAAACAAGACCCTGCTTGCTCTTCTGAACAATGCCAAGCACTGCTTCTTCTCCAGGGATTCCCCGTTTTGTGCCTTCAACAGTCCCTTGTGCTGCTTTACAGTGGCAGAATCCCTCCCCATCATGACTCTTCCTCCACTAACTCTCCTATTTTATTCTGCAGCTGCTCGCTTCTGTGAATTACTCCCACACCTTTAGTGCCCTACACACCCCCACAGAATAACCTTCCCCTCAGCAGCCAGACCTCACCTGCAGCCAGGCTGCAGCTTCCTTGTGAACTCAGGCCTTTCGGGAGCTCACTGAGAGGGCTGGGATCTGCTCTCACAGGGGAGAGGCCCCTGCCTTTCTCCCCCATGTTCAGCCATCCCTGAAGAACACAACACGACAGAACTATCTTTTAAGAAGGTTTAACAAAACTCCAAATTAAAATTCCTGTGGGTTGCCCAGTGAGGAAAATTTTGAACCCACAGAACTATACCAGTGCTTCCTTTTACAATCACAGATTAATCACCTTAGTGCTATGGCTACTCATGTAAAGCCTGAGGCATTAATTAAATTAATGCAAGTGACAGAGCTTCTCTAATAACATCCAGCTATTTGACAACAGATCTGGTAGTTATTTCAAATTGTTGTGGTTATTCCAAATAAAATTTAACTATGCAAACACACTTGGTTTCTAATTTTACCTGTTTTTATGATAATAGGCTTGTTCTTGTCTTATTCTTATCCCTTTTCAGATTTTTCATTTAATGCCTTGAAAAACATAAATGTGCACATTTCAGTGGTAACTTAGCTTTTCAGAATATATCACAAATTCTTAGAGCTATATATATAAAATCAGTAAAAAATCCACCAGGATCTTAGGCACTGCTTTGCATGTATGAGGTGCTATCTGTAAAAGAATTCAATCAGAAAATTCATTACAAAATGTGAGAAATGGCCCAGAACCTCCAGTCTAGTGTATGCTGAAATTTATGGAGTCGTGTTAAGGTAAAATTGTTTCCAGAAGGCATCAGATAAGATAGCAAAGATAATGACTTCCAACAAGGGATAGGAAAACAGACACACAGTGATGCCCAAAATATGCCTTTTTTATTCCGGGTACCAATGCTCTAGTTAACAGGTAGATCTGTATTCACTCATGTGAAGCAAAACCGGGGATTAAAAATGTCCTTGTCTCTGAAAACAGATATTATGAAGTATGTCAATAGTAATGGAGTATTCTCAACTGAGGAGGGGAAACCTTTCAGTGGAAGAAAAATAATTAATTTGAGTTTTTTCACTGACACACTTAGGTGTCTGTGTGCATACAGGTATATATAGAGGCCTTGTGAGCTCACAGAGCATTGTAAAAACACAGGCCCTGAGCTCCTCAGTCTTTTTAATATTGAAAGGTGAAACAGGTAAGGTGGCACTACTTTCCTGTTGTGAAACACCCTCAAATGTCTCCTTTCACATGAAATGTCTTCTGAGTAGGACCACTTGTGTCCCTGGGGCTACAGTACCACTAGGCAGCAACTGGTATCATTTACTGCAAAATTTGTGTACAAAAAATCTCCCTCCACAGCAGTCCAGAAGCCAGAAGGACACATGAATTATAAATATTTCAGTACTTAGCACTTATAAAGAAAGGAAAATTCAGAAACATTAGATCCCAAACCCAACCACATTAGGACAATCACTGCACAGAAACAGAGCTTGAATGAACAGTTTCCAACTAATTAAAACCTAATAACCATAGCAATGCTTCCAGCTCTGCATGCTTCACTAAATGTTTCATTTTTTCCACTAACTTTCATTTAATATATTTTAGCAATATTTGTGTCTCTTGATGCATTGCTGATGCTCAGGTTCAGCTCAGTTTTCCCAAGTCTTTATTCCTCACTAATTTCCTCAGGTGCCAGAGTCAACCTTTCAGAGATGATGTTCCCCCAAACCCAAGCCTGGACCAGCTGTTTTGAGGTATTTAACCAGGGCAGCAGGGTCCGCTGGGCAGAGTGGGAGCAGGGTAGTGCCAGACTCCTCCTGGTGATGCCTGTAACTTCCTTTTCTCCAGCCAGGCTCTGAAAACAGCCCTGACCCTGCTGCATCTCTCAGCAGCAGTTTTCTGCTGGGGAAGGGAGAGTGGAAGGTGCTGCTGGCCTCTCCCTCAGCCAGCCCATAGCAGGACAAGGCTGCAGGCACAGCAGAGCAGCTGCACAGACCCCACGGACTCTGCTCTTACACAAACCTCACGTAAGAACCACAACCAAATCTGACCCATGGCAAAAGGGTCCTCCACATTCTTCTGCTTTCAGCCACCCAAAGGCTGGGCACAGTTGTTCAGGAACACCACAGTATTTGCTTGTTTCTCCAAAGTCTTTCCTTCAAAAGTCTCACAATTACATGGAAGTTCACCTTTCATTTAAAACAACGGCAGTCTGTGGCCTCTGTGGAAACCCAGACACGTGAAACCTACGTGCATACCAGGAACCAGACAGCTCCAAAGATCTCCAAGTCTCTTACTGCTACTGCTTTCCATCTTCCAACCTCTTAGCATCTGGGTTTAGCGACACTGCACAAAAGCTCGAGGCATAGGGTTCACCATTTCTTCCTTCCAGGCTTGGGGCTGTTATCTGGCTCACTCTGGGGAGTGAGGAAAGAGGGAGCATTTTGGCTGGTCTGCCGAGAAGCGATCACTGCTGCCCAGCAAAGCTCACGCTCTTCCATTGTGGGGCACTGCTGTCACCAACAGCAGGCTTCACACCACAAATGCTCAGGCTAAAAGCAAAATCTTTACAGCTTCTGAAAAACACACAGCCCCTGTAGCTACAGACAGGACAGACTCGTTTTCTCTGAGTGGCTGCAGAAGGATTTAGTGCATTTACCGACCAGGCTATACGTTCTGTCATCTGGAGCCTTCTGCTTGTTCTTTATTTGCAATTTCTCAAAGAAACCCCTCTGTGAGGCAGGACATACTGGTGACAGTTTATCCCTCCCTCCACAATAACAGCCCCTCTCTTGCCATTATCAGAAGCACCCAGGAGCACCGAGATGGGAATGTGAATGCACTGAAGCATGAAGTGGCTTGGGATTACAATGAACTACTGACCCTTAACAAACAATTTGGTAAATATAAACAGTGGTTTGCTGTGGTGACCTACTCAAGTATGTCCAGGCAGCAGGCACAGCAAGAAGGTGACTCTCAAGGTGCACTGCTGCTGCCTAGGGAGGAGAAGAGCACAAAGCTCATGGCACAGCCAAGCCTTTCCGTATCAACACCAACTTGCCACAACAGTTTCTGGATAGCTTTCTAGTAAGAAAACTGACCAAATGGGTAATAAAAATGAAATGACCAAAGAGATTATGTGAGGTATTTTTAATGAGGCATTTTTAAAAATAATTATTTTTTGCTAAACACTAAGAGGCTCCAGTCTGTTGGTCACATGGCTGCAGACTCACCAGGATGAAAAGCATCATGACAGGCTTCTGAGAAATGGCAGCAAATGTTGCAAACAACCTTGAAGTCTGCTTTCCTACAGGATGGTCAGGAGATACAGAATCTGACTTTTTGTTTGTTTTTTTTAATGCTGCTTGTTTCATTTCCACTAAAAATACCATCTGGCAGAAATTTTATCTCAGAAATCAACACCCAAGTCCAAGTGAGGAGCTCTGCTCCATGAGCTATTCTGTGTTACCAGCTTTCTTATCTGGCAACTTCAGCTCACTCAATAGCTGCTCACAGCAACTATTTCAAAGCGTAGGCCTGAGGAATAATCCCTTGCAACAGCTACTTGTGCAGAAGGTCAATACATCATTCTATATATCTCAGCAATACTTACTATCCTCAAAATCTTAGAAAGTTTTAAAATCTTGTTTAAAATAGGGGGAATTATTCAGCAGCACCTCCCACACAGTGAATGACACAGATGACACAAATTTTGACAAGACAGCTGCAGTTCTGGAGTGGTTCAGATACACTCATCCCTGTGTCCAGGGACAGGCTTTGGGTCATGCCTGGAATGGCATAGGGAGCATTAACTGTGTTCATGCAGAAGTGCTATTTTATTTTCAGATTACACGATGGTGTGAACCAACCCAGCCCCCTTTTATTCACTTTAGACTCCACTCTGAAGAAAACAGTAGCAGTATTCTGGTTCTCACTCTTGTATTATGATTTAGTTGTGCAAGGTGCACACTGTGCTTTATTTTAGGCTTCAAGAGCAGCAGAAAAAAGAAAAGCAGCTGCACCCAACTGTAGCAAGTATCAGTATTTTCTAAATATTTTTGTCTATATTTTGATTCTGTAATGGTGAATGAGATTGTAAGGTGTAAACACATAAATGCTTTGCACACAGGTAGTACACTTCAAGTGTGCTACCTATAACACCTATGGTATCTTGAAATCCTTATGCTTTCACTTAAGAATTTGTAAACTTGCAAACTTTTCCAACCTTCTAAGAATCATGCCTTTCTTAAAAAAGAGTAAGCATGCAATAATGAATAAAACTCATAGCTATGCACCATGGGCTTTTTTTCCTTTAATCATGGGAAAACAACAGCACTAGATTTCAAGATTAGCTGTGGTAGATCCAATATTGACTCTTGCACAGAGGCATGGCTTCCCAAGGCCACCTGGAAAGCTGACAAATCAAAGCAGAGAAAGAGCTTTGACTCTACAGGAATTTAGTATTAACCCAAAGTAATTTACAGTTTACTACACAACTTATATCCTGAATTAGTCTATTGGAGTGAACTATAGGACACTTAAGACACATACCTATGGTCCAGGAACACAAATATTGGGTCCATTCCACTTCCAATTACTAAGAAATTTTGCTTTGCAAGGAAACCTCTAGGTCCTTGCATTAGACCAAACAGGCAAGCTGAAATAGTTGAACCTCTGAAATATGTGCAAAATTGAGTTGGGATGGGTGAGGATGTTACCATAAAAAAGGTAAAGTCTTCATTTATTTACAGCAATTCTAAATGGAGCACAGATATTTCTGAAAGAGCAGAGAAGAACCAGGGTCTATGCACTCCACTCAGGTTAGTTAGGGATGATAACTTTCTGGGCTGCTACCTAAACTCCCAGAAAACTGTGTGTAGCTAGAAAAAATGGAAGCAAAAACAAAAATCCAGTATTGATTTCAGTACTCCAAAGTGACCAGGTTAACAGTCATTTTCTGTTACAAATGTTCACCTCTTTCACCAGGATTTTTATGGTTGGGGGTTTTTTTCCCTCCTTTTTAAGAGACTACTGTAGTATCACCAGCATCTTCACTCTCAGAGTTTACCCAATAGTGTAAACTTTTTACTGAAAAAATTATATAAGCCTGATTGTTGTAACAAGTCCACAGGAACTGGGGTTGTTTATGAGGATTGAATACAGATTTTAACTTGCATTTCCTACATCTCTGAATCTTGTATTTTAAAGAAGAAAATACCAGATCCCCAGATTTTAGGAAATTTCAGACACTCGGAGAATAGATGACTCCAATTCTTCCCATCGGTATAACAAGCATCGTACTGCCATCTAGTGAGCAATGTAAAAGCGACTGGCACATCAAGGTGCATGAATATTTCTCATTACAAGACATTTTTCTCTTTCGTAAGTACAAATAGAAGAGAAAAGAAAATTTAGGTGTAAAACACTGTTAGAAAATAGATAATATAAAAAGCTTTGCAAGATAAAAGTGAAGAGGCAGGCCAGCATAAGGAGAGGGGCTGGAAGGTTTTTAAGACCATGTTATCCCACTATCCTGGGAATGCAGCCTTCTCTCCTACATAGATCATGGGATCACCCACGTTTCAGACAGTAGGGTCTATTTTTTGACAATAGCTAAATATTTCATTTCCCTTCACTGCCCAAATGCAAGGCACATAGCACACCCGTAAGCCTGAGCAAGGCTTTAGTGGCTACCCGCAGAAGAGGCATCCCCCAGGTGTCAACAGTAAACACTGGCAACATCTGTCTCTGTTCTAGTTTGAGAGAATATCAAATTAGGGCAGGTCCAAACATCCAGCACTGGTTTTCCAGTGCTGTCCTTCACAGTTCACTGACTTGTAGAGAACAGCATATGTCTAACAGGTGCTGATCAGCACTGACTTTCTCTGTCCTCACTTGTCAGTACAACTGTCCAAAAATTGTGCCAGAGCACAGAGACGTTTTGGGCACTTTCTCTGAATAAATACTTGTTAAAGGAAGAAAAAAATGGGATAGAGCACAAACACACTTGTAACCCACCCGAGGTGACAGCCAAAGGAAAACTGATGAGGCCCTGCAAGGACTACATGATTTATCAACTCAAGAAGGTGGTTTCACAATGTTTGTTTATATTCACAAACTTGTATATTCTGTCAGCACTCAAAGAGGCAGAAGAAAGCTTGGAACAGGAGCTTCCCCCCTCACCCAGTGACTAGCAGTACCAACCACCCTTTTTTGCCATGCTCAGTCAAACACGTCAGTAACGTGCTCTGTCCTTTTCCTATCACACAGGCCCTGCAGGGTTTCTGACACCAATGACATAAGAAGCCGAGTCAGATGGAGGAGAAAGGGAAAGAAATGAAGCAGAACTTTTCTATGGCAGGTGTGTTTGCAGAGGAAAAACACAAATTCATCTCCAGACACTAATGCATTCCCCAAAGGTAGGCTGCAGGAATAAACATATCCATGCTGCTTCTATAGTACAAAGTGGCAGATTTTACAAGGTCTGTGTTTATATTTACTCAGCCATACTGCTTCCACGAGCTGTCAACACAAGCAGCAGTCAGAAGTCAGGATGCAGCTCCTATTAAAGCAAAAGGCACCACACAGCACTTCTCAGCTGGGTACACTTTTTCTTCAAGGCCCCTTTGCAGTCAGCACACACAGAGCTGACCCCACCAGTCTGGCCTTAGCAAGAGTCAAAGAGAAGAAGTCTTCTCTAATTGGTAATTTTAATTATGGTCATTCTGTTCAAATCCCTCTCACAAAACAGATGTTTTCTACCCTCCTTTCTCCAGCAAAGTTTCCTACGCTATAGATTTTTCGTCATGCATGACGAGCAATATATTTGTTAAAATGTCCCTGTAAACCATGAGGAGGATAAAACCAACTGCTAGTTTCACCAGCACAGTATTGAACATCTGCTCCATCTGTTCCAGGAAATGGTGACAGGTACCTTGCTACAATATATTACACTAATTTTTCCAACATATTTTTATGTTCGGTCATTTAAATCGCAGTGAGGTATTTTATTACCACACAGAACCTCCATAACCAGTTCTGAACTGCTTAGTAGCCTAAATCACTCCCTGCTTACATAACTTTAGTGCCACCGTGGCAATGACAACCTGCCACCATCAAGCCCTTTGCCAAAACTGACCCATCCTTGTGGGCCTGGATATGGCATGACATGAGGAATGCTGCCTGCACACAGTGAGGGAAAAGAAGGATTAAGAGATTTCCCTTTACATGTGGTAAGCCCTACCGGCTTCGGAAGAGCTGTATAACAAGACGAATGTAGCAGGGTTTCTCTTATCACATTTTAACAGCATCGCTTAATATCACCAATTTAAACACAAAAATCAGCATTCAGTTCAAGTATTTCATCACTGGGAAAAAAGAAGGCGGCTGCCCATCTCCATTTAGACACTGAAGAGTGATATATATTTGGATTTCATCTTGGATTCCATTTACGAAATTTTTCTTTTTTTAACCACTTGCAGAAGTCTTGAGAGTACAGCATCAGCCAGAAAGTCTTTCTTGTTGCTCTTTTGAACTCTGTTCCATGCCTATATATACTTAACCATGTATGAACCTCAAATTAGTGCTATTAAACTCACATTATATTCTGCAGATAAAACTCTTTTTTGTCCTTCAGCATTTTCTCCACTCACAAGAGGCGTGCTTTTTTCTATTTTTACTGCATTGATTTTACTGGTTTTCTCTCTCATTTAGAGGTACATGGGAATATCTTCCAACTGAGGGATGTTAACATTATGCAAAGTGCATACCTTGCAACTGCTCATTTTTTTTCAGCCTCATCGTATGTCTGCCTTTCAAATCACTGCCATTTCTTACAGCTCAAAACACCAGCATAAAGAGAAGAGTAGGGCCAACCAAAATAACTTTCTCTGTGAACTCACAGAGGCCATCACCATCACTTTTTTTATGAGCAATGAGATTGAGGAAAGCTTGATATTAAATTTGGTGCTATTAGAGTTGGATCATGTAAGACAGTAATCTATCAACACATTTTAGCAAGCTTAAATGTAAACTCATCTGATTCCGAGATCAGTGGGAGTACAAAGATTGTTTAAGTGGTTTTTTCTACCACAGCCACAGTGCTCATCATGAGCAAACAGGTTTTCTTCATCCTCCTTTTAATGACATGACCTTGACAGGGGAGGGGCGTCAAACTCTTAACAGTAGCACAGAAAGCAACAGGTTTTATCCTGCTTTCAACACTTTGGGAGGTATAACCAGAGAATGGCTACCACCAACGCCCTGTGACAAAAACAGGACCAGAGGATCACATGTGCCATCAAGTTCATTTCCCCTGTAGGCAGACATTTAATACAATTTTTTTATAATACCACACATGCTGATCAAGCCCCGTAAATATGCAGGTGTTTTGCTCCCGTACTCATCAGAGGGCTGTTCCAGAGCCCTACCCTTCTGATCCTCAGTAATCTTCAATCCCTTCCTTCAGGTGGGCAAACATGCCCGAGGATGATTATTACTGTGGCAGTAAGGATATGAACAGCATGACCCTAACTTGTAGAACCTAGACTGGAACTTAAAGGCCAATACCACAAGAGATGGGAAAGAAAAGGAGACCCTTCTGGAGAGAAGTCAGAGCTTTGGGAGAAAGGAACACTAAAACCATAGGTTAAGAAGTACGAGCATGCCTGCAAGATCTTGTTTCTCCCACTCCTGTGAATTTAATTCCATGAAGTATCTTTTTAAAGAGTGAAATCTGTTGCAGGAAACCACAAAAACAGTACAATTTTTTCAAGACACAACATATAATCACAGGTGCCTTGCTAATCCCTTTCTTCTTTCACAGAGCCTTTATTCTTCGAAAATGGCCCTCAGTTCAGTGTCTTCTTTCGCCTCTGCTCTTTACATGCCTGTTCTGTATCATTTGGAAAAAAAAAAAAAAAGGAGAGAAATTGTACTCTCCATTCTGACACAGGTAGCACACCATCCTGAAGGTACATTTATCACAAATCATCTGCAGAGACAGGGTGCAATGCAGACGTCCCTGACATTCTCAGTCTGGAGAAAAACTTTTACTGGACCACCAGTTTTCCCAGAGGATGGCATCCACAGCGCTCAAAACACAAAAAGTCAACACTTTTGATAAGGGACAGCTCCAGCTCTCTCACACCTTAATTTTTAAGGACCCTGGGTACAATTTAATTGATACACTTGACAGATGACCTAACCTGTCTCAGTCCAATAGGTATGCCTAGTTTAACCAGAAATTGTGCTGCAAAGCCTTACCAACTCTTTGTCATAGCCTAGTTCCTGTCTTCAAAATCTTGTTATTAAATGCACTGTGGAATTACATTCTACCTACGCTTATCTGTGACAAACATGTAATTGTTTTGTGATATGAACCACAATCTACTCAGCACTGAGAAAAATTATCTCCCACAAGGCAAACTTGAACCAAGGCATCTGGGTCACAGAGACGATCACAGCATTGGAGCATCTCTTCTGTAAGCGTTGAGGTTGTTCAGCCTGGAGAAGAGAAGGCTCCAGGGAGACCTCAGAGCAGCCTTCCAGTACCTAAAGGGGGCTTATAAGAAGGATGGGGGAAAGACTTCTTAGTAGGGCCTGTTGTGATAAGACAAGGAGTAATGTTTTTAAACCACAAGACAGTAGATTGAGACTAAATGTAAAGAAGAAATTTTTTACAATAAGGGTGGCAAAACACTGGCACAGGTTGACCAGAGAGCTGATGGATGCCCCAATGCTGGAAACATTCAAGGTCAGACTGGACAAGGCTCTGAGCAACCTGATCTAGTTGAAAATGACCCTGCCATTGCAGGGGTATTAGAATAGACTATCTTTAAAGGTCCCTTCCAACCAAACCATTTTGTGATTCTATGAATTAAAGCATTAAGTATTTCACTTCTGTCAAATCACACTCTTACACAGCCACCACGTGCACCACATGGAGCCCATTCACGAGTTGCTGCCCAGCTGGCAACAATTCAAGCCTTTGGGCCTGAGGCAGTGCCCTTTTTCGCATTTCCTGTATTCATGAGGCCAGAACGCACAAGCTGCACTTGGCATAGCTGGGTAGGACCGCGAGTGATGCCGTGCCCACAGAACCCACGCTGCCACAGATAAGAGAGATGACAGCAGATGGGAAGCCTCTCACGCTGATAGTTTCCTTCTGCAATCACACGCTCCCGATACGTGTGCGCTCTCTCCCCACACACTAGTATTTTTCCCCTCTTTCTCTACACACGTACATAGTTCCCGTCCCCTCCGAGGCCGAGCCCCGCCGGCAGTGCCCGGGCTCAGCGCCCGGCCCCACGGACGGAACACGGCCCAGGGCGGCTGTGCCGGGCCCGGGGGGCTGTGCCGGGCTGGGGTTCCTCTGTCGGACCCGGGGTGGCCGTGCTGCGCCCCGGGGGGGCTGTGCCGGGCCCGGGGGAGGCACAGCCCCAGCCCCAGCCCGTCGCGCCTCCACCCGGCTCCCTGAACCCCGGCCCGGCCAGGCCATGCGGCGGGAGCGTGTGCGGGCCAAGCTCCTCCCCGCCGCCGCCGCCCCTCGCCGCGCCGCGGGGACGTGCAGTCGCTCGGCGGGACATGGAGGCGGGCGGCGGGGTCGGGGCCCGGCGCCCCGCGCTGCTGCTGCTCCTGCTGGCGGCGGCGCTGGGAGGCGAAGCGGAGGCGGAGGAGCCGCGCCCGGCGCGGCAGCGCGGGGACGAGCAGTGCCATTAGTACGCGGGCGGGCAGGTGTACCCCGGGGAGGCGGCCCGGCTGCCCGTCTCCGACCACTCGCTGCACCTCAGCCAGGCCAAGAGTAGGTGCCGGGCGGGGACGGGGCTGCGGGAGCGGCGGGGCCGGGCGGGGATGTGCCCGCAGTGCGCCTCCGGGCTGCGGCGCGGA
>VWZW01001213.1:411143-444702 GCA_013397115.1 Edolisoma coerulescens
CCTTCCCTTCCCTTCCCTTCCCTTCCCTTCCCTTCCCTTCCCCACGCCGGCTCCGCTTGCGGCCTCCGGGGAGGCCTCGGCACGCAGGGGAGAGGGGGAGGGTGGACCGGCCCCCGCCAGCCCCTTCCAGACCTGCATGTCCGTCGTGGTCACCGCCGCCGTCTGACGGGCGTCCAGCAAGGGCTGTGGTTCCAGAAATGGCGAGTTCAGGGAAGCGCTTTAAGGCATACACGGGAATGTTTTGTGCTCACACTGCGATCAGAGACAATGAACGGGCACCTCTGGTAACCCGCTGTCACCGCGCTGGGTTTGGCACTGGCGTTTGTGCCCGTGCTCTGGTGTGATTTAAATGCTTTACGTGACAGACCTGGGGGCAAACACCGTAAGTCGCGCCGCAGTGAGGTGTTCGGGGATACCTGCTCCAAGTCCCGTTCTGCAGGACAGAGTACAGAGAGGTCACACAGAAATGATCTTCCCTGTGAGAATGTACAGCCTTAAAATCCTTTTCCTTTACTGAGCCAGGGTGTACGTTCTGTTTCAAACGTTTACATGCAGTATTTTGTTTAATATCTTTTCCTTCTCCCTCCTAATCTGAAGGTGCTTGTTATACATCCTCGCTAACTATGTTCTGCAGCTGTGGGTTGTCCTAAGAAAAGGAGAGCCAAACAATTCAGGCACCATCCAGATAATATTTAAGATTCCATGTATTTTCCTCAGAAGCTTTTCCCTTATTTCCTGGAGATGTATGTCAGTGTCCTTGACATGGCAAGTGTACACAGATCACCTTGTAACTCCAGTATACCCTATCCTTTGTCTCAGAATTCACACTGCTGTGAAAATAGTACCTGGCAGATTAATTTTTAATATTTTAAATTAAAGGCTAATCCCATCTGATAGGAATAGTAAATATATTTCATGCATTTCAACTGGATATTTTTTAAAAACACAGCTGTCTTCAAGTTAAAATTTGCTTAGGAGTTGTAACTTAATAAACATATGCTGCATTTTTAGGCATTTGTCTCTAAACGTGTTGTGGCATGTGTTTTTTGTGGACCAGAATTCCTGACAGGTTCCCTTGGCTAAAAAGGAGCAATGTGAATTTGAACTGTCTTATGCTTCTGGTTCACAACAGCTATTCCTAACAAACTAGTGAGGGTGCCTGAAGTATTGAACAGCTTCCCCTTCAGTCTAGCAGGTGCCGTGAGCTGGCAGTGCACACGTGGTTTGTTCAGTAGGGCCAGATAAGGTTTGTGTGGCCTTGATTATCAGTGATCAGCAGGGCTCACGTACAAGCACAAGCTGGTCAAATTATTTACTTTCCATGTGTACTAAAACCTTCATTTCTTCATCATTCTGTACCTCCTGTTCAGATCAGTAAAGCAGTTTCATCGTGGAACATTGCTGCAGGTTGTTTCTCAAGCAGAAGGAAGAACAGCTGTCCTTGGACAGCTTGGTTTGAACACAGGCGTCATATTCTGACTTATGATTGAACATTCTTTGCATTTCAGTCTCCAAGCCAGCACCTTACTGGGAGGGAACAGCAGTCATTAATGGAGAGTTTAAAGAGCTGAAGTTAACAGATTATGAAGGAAAATATCTTGTCTTCTTCTTCTATCCTCTCGACTTGTAAGTAAGAGCACTGTAGACATACAAAGACTGAGTGCAGCTACACTAGATTCATAATTCATTAATTCTTCTCTTTTTTTGAGGTCTTGTATTTTTCTTTGGTAAGATTTTGAGAGAGAAGAAAGGGGTGACAGAAGAAAATATATTCTTTCCATTTGTTTTCTCATCATGCATTGGTAAAATTCCAACAGAGTCTTTGTCCTAATAACTGTGTCTGCTGATTTGTGTCTCCACACAAAAAAAACCAGCTTTGTAGTTACCCAGTTAGGCAACTTCTATGTTCTGTTTCATGCTGTAAATCAGTCCTGCAGATAGAAGACAGCATCCCATCTGTAGTTTCTAGAGTGTATCTAGTGTATCCAAGAGGTGGCATTTTCCCTTTATCTCATCCCATAACATCCTAAGAGCATTTAACATTACCCTCCTTTATTTAGAGTGCAGTAATTTCACTGACTGAGTGAAAACATCTGTGCTTTCTAAGGGACAGTCCCATTCTTTTCCACAAAATGAAGATGCATAACTGCTTTAATATTTTAACATCATTAGCTTTATCACTTCAGTTCTTCTGTAGTAGAAAAAGTTGAAGACAAATTAGTTAAAACTTTCAGACATGCACAGTAACAACAAATTATACTATGATTCTCTGAAAAATTTGACTTATCATGCTTAAATTCAGTCAGTTAATATTCATAAAATCTAAAAGAAAGTCACTGTAAAAACTCTGAATCCAGATTGCAGTATTCTTTAGAGAGACATATCAGGTCTATGAATAATATTATGAGGCTTCTGATGAAAGGAAAGATAAAGAAAGATGTATCAAAATCTCTTCCTGTGTCCCAGAAGCAGAAGGAAGGAACAGTGAGAACACAAAAAAGGAGGGAAAGTAGAAAACCAAATTGATAGAACAGAATCCCTAGATTTCCAAGATTAATTAGGCAAATATTAATAATGGCAATGAATATGGAGGGGGGAAGAATGAAATTAGCAGTGAAGAGTGGATGCTGGCTCATGTTTTGTCTGTAGATTTATAATCTTCAGAAATAATCTATTTGTAACTAAGCTGGAGTCTGAGGGTGGAGGATTTGTCAGGCAGCATTTTGGTTAAATACTTGAAGAAGCAATAAAAATAAGCAAAAGCTGAAATAATTTATGATAAGTCCACCATTTTAAGTTAAGCAGAGAATTTACTGGCTTTCTCATCAACTTTTGACTTTTATCTTGTCTTACATTTTCTAGTACGTTTGTGTGTCCAACTGAGATAATTGCCTTCAGTGACCGAATTGAAGAATTCAGAGCAATAAATACCGAAGTGGTAGCATGTTCTGTGGACTCCAAATTCACTCACTTAGCATGGTGTGTACCTTCCTCTTGTCTTTCACTAAACATTATTCATGGTTCCATCTTAGCTGAAGAACAGTACTCCCCAGATTTTTAGCCTGTGTAGGTGTATCATAATGTGTGCAAGTGTGATGCTATTGACACAAATGTTTAAAATGAATTTTAACCCTAGTGTGTGAAAGTACCTTTATTTTTGAAGCTTGTTTAATGCGTATTGCTTGCATTATGTCATGTCTCAGTCCAAAAAATACTACAAATACCAAAAGAAAATACAAAAGAATGAAACTGTCAGTAAATGCTTCACATTGTCCCAGTTCATGAGCACGTTGGCATAAAGCAAATGTGACTGATGAGAAAGAGGTCATCATTAACAGAAGTGGACAAAACCTGCAAAAGATCTACTGAACATTTTGTTCAAGCCACAAATACTGTTCATCTCCTTTGTGTGCAGAACAGAAGAAATGTTACTTGCACTAAATCCTTCTGTCCATACTGATCTGGTTTGTGTTTTCTGACTTGTATAAGGAATATAAATCTTTATGAGGAATACATCTATATTTCCTTTCCTTCAAAGGATTAATACTCCTCGTAAACAAGGAGGACTTGGACCAATGAAGATTCCCCTTCTTTCTGATCTGACACACCAGATTTCAAAGGATTATGGAGTGTATCTGGAAGATCAAGGACATACACTTAGGTATTTCACTGGGTTGCAGTTTGGTTGGGTTTTTTGCTGGGGTGATGCTTAATGCTTTATATTTAAAGAAGCATTTGAAATTTTTCTTTGAGAGCAGATTTTACTGGGGGATTCGTGGCAAGCAACAAATATTGAAGAACACAAAAAAATATAATGAGTCAGAAGAGGGGTCAAGGCAGGGCAAATATGCAGCATTCCCCAGAACTGCAGTTGCTCAGGGACCTCCCAAGTCCAAGTGGAATCAAGACTAAGGTTACCTGAAGAGATACATTTTCCTAAAACTGAATAGTTTCTTTTGGGGTCCCTGTAATGCCATAGCATCTGCACATCCCCTGGCAGGGCCTGTCAAAGCTTAGTTTTATGGTCTGCTAAGAAGTATCCCTTTTTGGTTTTAGCTTTAGCTCAGCTCATGTCATCTGATAGCCAGGTAAAGAATAGTAGGTTACTGGTGGTGGGTACTGTATGGTGTTTGCAAAAATCAAATTTCTCCCATCCAGCACACATAAAATAGTGCATGAAAACAACACTACCATTAATTCTGTTTCCTAACACACACGTGGTTTTTTTTCCCCCACAGAGGCCTTTTCATTATTGACAATAAGAGAATCCTTCGACAGATCACAATGAATGACCTTCCTGTTGGGAGATCAGTGGATGAAACACTTCGTTTAGTACAAGCATTCCAGTACACAGACAAACATGGAGAAGGTGCTCTTTTAGATATTGCCATATTGAAGATTGTTTTATTTAGCCTGGAAGCTGTACTTCTAGCTTTTTGGAGGAAAGGTGCTCAGTAGCATTAAGAACTGGCCTCATGCAGTGACTGAAGAGGTCTGATTGCACTGCTTGATTCCATGGTCCCAGGTCCTTAGGTTGTTTCTAGAATAGTAATTTCCATTTTGCTTCACATCCACAAGAATGGGAGCATAAAGCATTCCTTAGTGTGAATTTTGGCATTATGTACCATGTGTCACAAGCATAAATTTTTACAAAATACGAGGCTGTGAAAAATGAGGCCAAATATTTCAGTACATTTTTACATACTAAAATAATGGAGATGCAGGCCATCCTTGTTCTGTGCCATTCATTGAGGACCTGTGACAAGTAACTGAGTGTGTTTCATGTCAAGATACGTGGTAATACTGTGGAAATTATAGCACCATTACTTGTGTTTTCTTTGTAAGTGCTGTGTGATCATCTTTCCCCAACAAAGAAGTTTTACTGTCTTCAGATCATTACTTTGTATCAAAAATTCTTATTCCTCCAGTTCAAGCATAGGGTGAACTTTTCACATTTCTTTAAATAATTTATTTGAAGATTTGTTTAAATATGAATACATGTTCAGCAGCTTAACTGCCAGTTCAACTCAATGTCACCAGGCATTTGAAAGTACCTTTATATGAAGGTACAAATTATTATTCTGCTGTGCTGTACAGACTTGAAAAGTTAGATGCTGATACTTAGGCTATGCACATCCAACTAAGGAAATTTGCCCACATTTAGTTACAAAGCCATCTTACAGAACGTTGATTTGCAATGTTTCCAGAATACCACATTTTCCCCAGCTTTTACATGAACGTTGAGGAGAGCCTCTGTAGACACCTTATTGGTTTCTTTGCACAGAATAACAGTTGTCCACAATTCCTACTAGCATTTGAGGCATTTTGTCTGTCAGCATATCTTAAAGAAGTGTAATGTGGCATAACTGCTTGGAATGAAACCTCAGAGGGAGAGCTCTGAACAGATGAGAGCTTTACTCCAGAATATGCAGCTGTACAGGTGGTCCCAGGGCTCCCAGCCACACTGTGTGGTAAGCACATGCTGTGATCCCTTTGCTCCTAAGCAAGGCTACAAATAAAATCAGTCTCTCTTGGAATCTTTGAACTGATTTCTTTACTACAAAATTGCCCTAGTTTTGGTTTTAAAGAAAGAAAGGTAGCTCTCTGGGTAGTCACCTGAATTTTATTACAAAACTTCTGTTTCTACTAGAAGAAGTGTTCATTCTCAGGCACTGCTTTGCCAGTGCTTCGTGTAGAAGGGCACAAGAATTAAACTAAGGCATAGGCATCCATCCAGAGATCTGCAGTTTTCAGGTAACAGAAGTGGTGGGTGGTGTCAGGTATAAACTATTAGGTCACCATCCCGTTTGTAAAGAAAACTGCACATTTAATAGTTTCAGATATTGACATGTGACACTTCATAGTGTCAGAAAGGTCAGAAAGAGAATTTTAAGGACACAAGAGTCAGTGTGTGTAAATATACGTCAGCTTTGTCCTTTTTTTTTTCAGTTTGCCCTGCTGGTTGGAAACCTGGCAGTGAAACAGTAAGTCAGTGTTTGTATTAACATGCATGTACTACTAACACGCACTCAGTCATCATTTCTACTAAAACCAAATCCAAAATCTTAGCAACTTTCAATGAGAAGGGATGAGTAATCTCACATTATTAAATTTACATCTTTTGGATTACTGTTGATTTCATTAGGGGCTCATTTCCTTCAGACAAAATTCACTTGATCAGCAGCAAGTTTGTGATCAAGAACTTTTTTCCTGTTAATACCTGATGAGGGAAAGTTGGAAATTCTTGAGTTTGTTGTATCTTCTTGGTTATTTGTCCGTATAAATTCTTGGTGCAGTTGGTTCTTACTGCAGATCCTGGGCACTACCCAAAAAAAAAGAAAGATAAAAGTTCCCAGGCTGCTGTAGTATGTGCCAGAGCCAGTGCCACTGTCAGCACTCCAGCAGGGAGCACTGCTTTGCTGTGCAGTTGCCCTCCCTTCTTTGTTACTCCTGGGCTCCGTGTGACTGCAGGCAGAGGAGCCAGAGTTCGGATAAACACTCATTGAACTTGTTTATGTTCCCTGGCCCAGGGTGAGCCTCAGCAGAATAATGAAACTTTCACCAGAGGTCTGAGCTGCCTCGTTCAGATGAGATCACTGTCATTTATTTGAGCATGTGGCTTCCTTCTGAACCATCTGGTGATGACAGAGCACTGTTATTAAAGAGCTGGCTCAACAAAAACCAGGTCCCAGCAGCCTCTAAGCAGAGTTAGTGAGCATTATACTTGATAGTAAAAAACAGTGGAATTTTAAACCATGTTTCTTTGCTGGATGAGAAAACTTCCCAGGATGACTGGAGGCTGGGAGTCAATTTTTTCAAGCTAGCAGAGGAGTGTCATAGTGGGGAAAGCTGGATATTAAGACTGTAAAATGAAAGAGGGCTGGCCAGCCTAACATTCATATTTTGGCACTGAAAACTTCTGCCCTCCATGACTAGGATCACCTAGATAATATGACATTAACATATTTTCTAAAAAACAGTCTTACAGTGCTGATATTAACAGCTCCAATACTGCCAGTTTAATAATCTAAAGCAATACATAAACATTCTCCACCTCCTCTGTGCAAAAGATGCAAATAATAGCAGAGTAGTTGAACAAGCCTTTCTCAAAGATGTAGTCATGCCTTCTAAATGTGTTTGATTTAATTAGATCAAACCAGAGGAAGCCATGAGAGTGTGGTGGCCAAGGGAAGAACTGTAAGTAAATTCTAAGCCTCTAGATTAAAGACATTAATTTATCAAAATACCTTGCTTTTGGGCCAAGCTGTCAAAATTCTTCCTTTGGTAGGCTGCACTCTCTCATGCCTCAATCAGTTGAATCTCTGCTACTGCTGTTAGGTACCTTTACAGATGAACAATAATCTAGTACCAAACCAAATGATAAATTACTCTTCACTGTTGCTAGTGAGTTGGCAGTAGCATCTTACCATGAAATACTGTGCTGTTCTGGCTTTTTTGTTGTGTTTTTGTGGCTTTGGTTTTTAACTAACATTTTCATTTTCTTTCTTACACAGATAATTCCAGATCCAGCTGGAAAACTGAAGTATTTTGATAAACTAAACTGAGGCTCACTTCTGTTGAATAAATAGGTCACATTCAACTTGATTTTTGCCAATAAAATTTCATTAATTTTGGTACTTTTGTGAGTTTGATTAATATGTAACAGCAGCAACACATTAAAGGGCTCATTGTTTAAACAGAAGTCTAACCTGTGTGAAGCACAGGTACCTCATTAGTTATTAGAGCATCTTCTTATGAAATACATGTTTTCTGTTTAAGTTTTGTTTAGATGCTCAGTCTTCCCCAAATTCTCTTCTCTTAACATCTTGGGCTTAGATTCATGACTTTTGCTATTAATAGATTTCTTAATTTCTGCAAAAATCTTGTGTGTTTGGTCACATTCTAGAAACTACAGCTGAAAAAGAGCCACTTGGTTATGGTACATTTGTCTATAGACCAGAGGCAATAGCAGCTAACCTAAAAGCCAGGAATAAGTTACAGTTGCTGAATTAAATTTCCAGTCTGTGTAAAGCTGGAAAACATTTTTCAACTACTAAGAACATACCCTACACTATATAAATCAGTACATCTGCACTGAAAAAACCCCAGCTCTGCCAGTTCATGTGATTCAAGGGCTGAACCAGTAAATTTTTCCATGCTTGAATGTGTAGTGTATTTGCTGATAAGATCGATTCTTTCACACTTTCTGAGTTTTTCCCCTGTCCCTACACTGCTAACAGATGGATGTGGTAGATAAGTGTCCTGTGCCAATCCTCTCATTAACTGTGGCTCCTAGTTTTAAGGGAGTAGTTGTAGTCTTTCCCAAGTACTGAGGTGATCATCAGAAACTCTTGTGGCTGATGGACATGGATTTCTTCTTTCAAGGGGAAAGAACACCTCCATGTAAGACGTACTTGTGTGCACCAGAGAGTCCTTTCCTAAGGACGTCATCTTGCTTTTTCTCAGCTCTTGCTCTTTGACGTGGTATTCTAGAGTCTGTGCAACTGGAAAAACAGCAACTGCAATGTGTGTCAGCTTTTCACCAGGGTCATCCTTGAACAGGCAACAGGCACCTTCCTGCTCCAATCTGCACCACTGTATTATTACTCTCGGTTGGATCCCACATGCCTGAGAACTCACTTCCCCTTCCCTCATCAGACCATACAATTCCCTGCCCTATCCACAGAGACTTCACTACAGTTCTGCAGAACCAGGCCAGGAGTTGCATTTGCACTGTGAAGTTACGTGATTTTGTGGACTTGGGTGAGTATTGAGCAGCTCTCCGTATTAGTCACTGCAGACACAGAGCACAAACGGCTGCTTCACTTCACTTCAGCTCTGATACAAATAACGCCTATGCCCATGCCACGGGCAGAGGGAACCACAGCCAGAGCAAGCACAGCTCCACTGAGCCTCAGCCTCCCTGTCCCTGTGCGGTCTGGGGAAAGAAGTCCCTCATCCCATCTAGACGGTAAGAGGCAGAATGGGATCAAAGCCAAACCCCAAAGGCTGTTAACGTGCTGCTCCAGCCTGTGATCGCAAAGACCAGAGGGCAGCATGTAGAGGTGCTTTCTCAAGTGACTAGGATGCAAATCACCTTGAGTTTTATTCTGGATTCTGTTTACATCAACCCTGAAGTAGCAAGAACACCACACAGAATGTTCACATAACTCCAAGCCACTGCAGCGTGACAAATGCGGGCCCAGCTATCACATGGATATTCAGCAGCAGCCCAAGGCACAAAACGAACACAACACTCGTGCCCCCTTTAGAAACGGTGCCTGTGCCCTGCTCCCCAGAGGCCTTGCCCACCTCTCCAGCCAGTCACACCTAATGCTCTCCCAGCTGCAGGAACTTCTGGCACTGAGCCAGCCAGTGACACCTGATAAAGACAGAGATGAGTTATCAGCCACGTGTTGAACACGCCCCACCCAACCCAGGGCTCCTTGCAGAGCCCAGTGAGCAGTGAGTTACAGCAGCAAAGCCACAGGGTGGATCACTGCAGCACAGTCAGCACCAAGAGCAGCAAACTACAGCAGCTGTCAAAAGCTGCAGAGACCGAGCCAAGAACAGAAAACAGCACTGAGAACACTTAGTGACTGAAGAAAACTGGGGCCATCTGCATGCTTTGACCATTGCAAATTCAGGTCACAGCAGCATAGCTGTGTCAATTTGCAAGGTTTTCATAAATGCACGTTTACATTTTAAACATGTGGTAAGGGATGGGATAAGATTTTTTTTTAAGTGCAGTTAATTGGAATAAAAGGTATTAGGGAAATAGGGAAATAGTCCTTCAGCAAAGACTTGGGTTGCCATGTGACTGTACATATTTGAGATGAACAAATGACAAAGCAGTCTGTTCTTCCAGTACTCTTCACCTGAGGTTTGAAATAGTCAAAAGATTCTATTTCATATCTCTGCTTTCCCAAACCCCAGGATATATTTAGGGGCCTCTCTTGGAAGTGCATAAAATGTAGATGCTATTGTGAGCCTGTCTTCTCAACAGAAAAAGCAAAAATGCTCCTGCAAGGCAAGTAATGACTAATAACAAGACACAGTCTTCAACTTCCTCTGCTATTTTGGGCAAGCCTCCCACAGCCCTCTCCTGCCCCCTCAGCTGTTAAACTAAATGTGGTGGTGAGGTCTGCAGCTGAAAGCCACCTCTCCAAACAGGATGGATCTAGCTGAGACCTGGATATCACTTCCAGAAGTACTAAGAAGCATCAAATCAGATAATAATAATGGCACAGATTTTTGATGTTATTAGCTGATGTAGCCCTCTGCAGCCTTCCTAGGTTACACCCAGGAAGGTTCCTTGCCCACAGAAACCTCTTCCTCTGCAAACTCAAGCATATCCAAAAAATAAACACCACATTGCTGGGAGCCTGTACTGGTATTAGGTTTACAGTTGGACTCGAGGATCTGACAGGTATTTTCCAACCTATTACACAGCTGTAGGGAAATGGGCAGTGATGGCAGGCCTAGCACAGCTCTTTTGAGAGCACTATGGAGGTCACACATGGTTCTGGAGACCCAATTCCTCTGCAGGTCTCTCAGTGATCTGCTCTCAGCTGAGCTGAAATGAGCTGATGCCAGTCAGAACAAGCTCTGTGGTATGAATTATCTCTAATGCAAATGGCACCTGTCTTCTCAACAGAAAAAGCAAAGAGCTGAGCAGTTACCACATAAAGTAGTGATACTGTGAGTAAAGACCAGAACCTGTACCAACCTTCTTTCTGAGTGCCCCAAACACCAATCCCAGAGTCCCATTCCCCTTCTCCAGAAATCTCCAATTTCTGCTATGTAACAGAAGGGCAGTAAGGAGCAGCCAATGCCCAGCAGTGCCTCCAGCCCCAGGGCCAGGAGCCCTTCAGGAACAAGGATCTCTGCTGGCAGAGAAGTGCTCCAGTATATTTTCTGTGCAGCTGTATACGTCCAACTACACCTTCCACAAAAGGAGTCCCCAATTTCTCTTTCATGAAAGCTGAATATTTACCCTTTTACTTTCCTGTTAGCTTGTGCCTAACCCATGAAGAAATGACCCCTCCTATGCCTAGTTAAGAATGCAGTCAGAGGATCAGCAATCAAACCAGTGTCACCAGACAAAGGCTGGACTGAGCATGCAATAAAACCAATAGAGCACGCAGTGAGTTTAGAGCAGGTTTCTGAACTAAAACTGTTGCTCAGTGGCCCACATTGCTCCTGCAAACTTCTTCCCAGAGTGCTGTACCCCACAACATGGCTGCAAACGAATGGTCTGTATTTGAAAAAGGGCTACCAGAAGCTGTTACATGAAGTTTAAGTAAGTAATTTTAGTATTTTTTTAAACCACAGAAAAATGAAAACATTCGAAACAAAGCACTCCTTTGGGCAGTTAGTTCAGCCAGTCCCACAGACATCTCCTTTTATATCACTATTAAGTGAGAGGGCAAGGGGAGGCAATCCTGCTCCTCACTGTATTCCAAGACATGATGGGCACAGACATTTGCTTCCTGCTACACAGTCAATTAATTATACAGATAAGTTTACTATCAATAAAAAGATTTTCTAGCAATTCCTTTAGGCTGCTGTGGTAATGTTTAGTCACCTACAGCAGTGACAGGCTGGACATAAGTTGCAACGTAAACACAACATAAATTACTATGTTGAAATATTTTAATTCTAAATGTGAGATCTGAGAACATTTTTCTCACACACACAAAGGCACAAAGCAGCATGCATACCTTTGAACAAAGATAGATGTAGCCTGTCACCAGAGAGGGTGACAGCTTGGAGTTACCTTCTCGGAGTAGAAAATAAACGAGTACATATATATAGCAATAAACAGAAAAGCATGTATCTTTTACATATGTGTATACACACACACACACACATTCTGTATGTCTGTACATACATTCTGTAACTACTGTCATTTTGGTATGTGATTAAGTTATCATGAACTTTGAGAACACATTTTTTCTAGGCATCTTCATTTGTGGCATTCATTTTCTTCACTGTGTCCAGAGGTTCTGATGTCACACCTTCCTCTGTAGTCTATTACCTCTTCTTCTCTCCAACCCTTTCCTAAAGGCTTAATTTAAAAATTGTGATAAATTCATCTTTAAATGCAGCTGAAAATTCAGTAGAGGATGAACTTGGTATCCCCCTAACTTACAAGTGTTATAAAAGAGTGATCAGGGCAGGACCACTGGGTCAGTGATAAAAACCAGCAGGAGTAATACATAGTTCTGAAATAGGTCCTTTCATTTCCTGCCTTCCTCTTTATTTTTTAACAGTCAACATTGATCCCTGCAGGGAGGGGGAAGAAGCTGAGATAGAATTTCAGTTCTTTATTTGTGTGGTCAGTCTAATAGAGTCAGTTTTAAAAAGGAAAAACCCAGATAATACAATGTCACTTCCACAGCATCATAACGATTAAAGAAAAAGTTTTTAACATCATAGATGTTAACATCAAGATTTTAATATAGAGCTGAGTCAGCACTGGGTTGTGGCTGAAGAGAGAAACACTAAGGAAGGAAGCAAGAGTTTACCATCAGGGCAATGCATGAATCTGTTCTGGATCAGGCCACACCCCTGTGCCTCCTCTGGAAAGCCATCTAACTCATCCATAACAGCAGCTGAATCTTAGGAAGAAGAGGCTGATGTGTAACATGCTGATTATGACAGCGGCCAATTACAATTCCTCACAGGAACAGCAAAGAGCTGCTAGGAGTCATGAACGTCACGCCATCCCAGCACCAAAGGAAACCGGTCCTAATTGTCACTGTCTCAGGCTTTCTTACTCAGAAATAAAAACTCAACATACTGCTTTATTTTATCAACCTGCTTCATGCATCTGTGCTGATTCACACAATTCCTATTTGCTGCATCCTCTTTTCAAAAGACTTTAAATCTCACAGGGAAGCCAGAATCTGTTCGTGTGTACTGTAAGACATCGCATTTCATCCATTTAACCACTGAGCCCAACTCCTCTCTGGGTGTCCTGATCAGTTAGGACATCAATCTTGACGTGAAGGTACCAAAGATCCAGGTTTGTGCTTGTGACATACTCACTACTAAAAGTGCACCAAGCACCAAACATCACCATTACCATTTGGGCAGTATTTTACTTCTTTTGTTCCCAATCCTTAATAAACCAGAATGTTCTGTTCTACAATGCTATTTCCCAGTCCCACTCAGTCTCACCACTCAGACCTCTAGTCCCCAGGCCATGAGAAATAATTCACTGAGGAACTCGCTTACAGTTATATATTAAAACAAACAGAAGAGTTGGAAGAGGCTGGCAAGAACACAAACAGAATGCCAGAAAATACCACCTGGCCACCTCATTTCATTGCAAAAATCAGTTTCCTACCAAGGGAACACGAAACCATGCAAACAGAAGCTGCAATAACCTTGTAAAATCCCCACTGGTGGGAAACACCTGATTTCCATTGTGCACACACTAGTAACTTCTGAGCTTCTGCTGCTGCTTAGATGCATGTGTCCTTGTAAAAAAGTATTATGACCTTTAACCTAATTTACACAAGAATACAGGTCAAATTGCTTCACCTGTGTGTATCTACTTATTGCACACCTTTTTCTGATAGAACTTCTATCCCTTATCAGGGAAACACAAAGGAGAGCGACTAAGGGAAAGACAGCAGATGGTGACAAGACAGCAAAGGTTGTGATGAGATCTCTCAAAGCAGACAAAGAGAGTCTACCCAAAGCCTAAGACAGTATTTTTTCAGCCTCTTTTCCTAGCATTGGCATGTAAAAGATTTCAACAAATTCTAGTAGTAAAGAATAAAAAAAATCCAAATCTATGCCAAATCAAGTATTTATGCAAATACATAAAGAGTACTAAAAAGGCGGGGTTTGGTGTGGAGTTTGGGTTTGGGGGTTTGTTTGGTTTGGTTTTGGGTGGTTGTTGGGTTTTTCTCTGAGTATTACAAGCACCTGTCCATTAGCCACCTCTGGTGACAGCTCCTGCCAAGACAGCATGCTGCTACACTGCTGAGGCAGCACCCAGTGCCTGTCAGATCTCTTTCATGACTGCAGTAAAGTGTCGCTTCCCATCTAAATACAACATGGACTCTGAAATAAAGTGGAGAAAAGAACCACATTAGTAACTTAGTATCAATACTGGGCAACTACAAGTACACAGATTGGCAAAAGAAGCAATCCACTCTGTCATCAAAGCATAAAATACCTGCGATTTGCCATGAAATCCTGTTAAATTATTCAAATGCCAATAGTTCATCAATTAAAATGACCAGTGTTCCAAGAGAAAGAAATTCATCTTTTTTACAGAATTGTGATGACAACATAATAATGGGATACTTGCCTCCGTACGTCTTAGGTACAACTTGTGGGACTTCATTTTCTGATATAAATGTAAAATGGAAAATATTGGTAGTATGGTGCTCCCTGGTATTTGCATTGTAAACTTCACTGTGTACTCGAATCTGGATGTAGCTGTTTTCTGTGTAACAGACCTACACAGTTAAAACAAGAGTTACAGCTTGTAATTTACCACCAGTGCTGAAAACTGTAACAGACTTCATTATACCGTTTAACAAGAAAAGTCTCACACTCTCATAACACACTGTTCATTATCAGTGACTAACACTGGTGACAGAAAAGACAAGGTTTGCTCCTTTTCAAAAGCAAATCAATTCCTACCTGTCCAGAAAGCAGTAATAAGGATCCAACTTCAACTGGCTTCTGAAACATGATATCATCAACAGATACGATAAAGGGTCTGGAACTCCTGAGGAAGCAAGCAAGAAATTTCTTCTCAAGAATAAAAAAGGACATTTGAAGACATTTAAAATATCTACTTGTCAGCATTTTAATGAAGGGTTACTAGAGAATAAATCTCTTCCTTAAACTGAGGCTACAGAAGTGTTAAGGAGTTACGTCATCACTGGAGGAAATCTCCCATACCAATGAGGTACACACTAAGGACACATTATTGCACCATTATTGTATCTTATGACTTACACTTGCTAGACAATCTTCAGGCCATCATTGTGCAGGCCTCAGTTCTTCAAGCATTGACACAAACCACTTAACTTTATATCAGACTATGCACACCCCATTAAACTTACACATAGACCTTTGCTGGGTGATGAATTCAGTCGCACTTCCTAAGCTCAAGCAGTTAACAAAAGAAGTTCAGAACCCATTCCTCTTGTGTGTTGAATGCAAAGATGTAATATTTATTTCATAGAATGAATATGTTATGTGGTTAAAAAGTCCATCTCAATAGTTTCATAAGATGAAAGAAAACAGAAAATGGATGTGTCTTCTATCTCGACAAGTAATGCTTAAAACCCAAGCTCCAAGGAGCAAGATGCCAATCTCTTTGTAAATATGACAGATGCTCCAAGTAAAGCAGCACTGCACACTAATAGTGCACCATTCTACCAGACACCTAGGTCTTTTCAGCTCAGATTGTCACTAGGTTGGTTAGCTTGGGTTCCCAACCTCTATGTATGTGCACAGTGCTCTGGATTATATAAATATTGCAGATCTACAACTCACCCATAGCTGCAAGCAGTTGCCCATCCCAGTTCAAATGCTTTTCTCATGAGAAAGCCCCCAAAGATCCTATTGAAGATGTTCCGTTCCTGTACATAAAAACAAATACCAAATTCTTTTCAAAGCCTTGTGTTGAAGTCTGCACTTCAGTTCACAGTATTTAACAGAAGCCCTAACACATTATATGAATATATAAAAAGCACTACTGATACATGTATGTAAAATACAAAATGCCCAAGGCAACTGTACCTTAGTAGGAGCTCATCTGACTAATTTGACAGTATAAGATAACAACTCAAAACTGTATCAGCAAACCAAAGGCCAAACTTTTTGCAAACACCCTGCAAAGGAATTTTTCTACACAGAATGAACAGTCTGGTAAGAAAACAAGGTCATTAAAAATTGTCCATTTTGCAGTGGTAATCCATACAAATAACAAAAAACTGGCGAAAGAAACTAGGCTCTAAATATATTGCAAGGACTGCAGAAGCCAAACAAAATAGTGGTTTGACTAATCTTAGATGAAAATTCATAGAGTCATAGAATGGACTGGGTTGGAAAGGATCTTAAAGACATCTCGTTCCAACCTCCCTGCCATGAGCAGAGACACCTTGCACTAGACCAGGTTGCTCAGAGTCCCACCCAGTCTGGCTCTGAACGTTTCCAGCGATGGGGCATCCACAAATTCTCTGGGCAACCTGTTCCAGAGCCTTACCACAATCACAGTAAAAAATTTCTTCCTAATATCTATTCTAAACCTCTCCCCTTTCAGCTTAAAGCCATTACCCCTTGTGCTGTCACTATGTGTCCTTGTAAAAATTCCCTCTCAAAGTTACTTCTTAAGTAACTTTCTGTAATTAATTAATATTTCTCAAAATACCTCAGGATGGCAAATCTGCAGGGCTTTTAGCTTTGCATCTTCCATCCACACTGAATTGGGTGGCAATTTACGACTCTGGAAACTCACTGTCCTTTGGAAGAGACAATAAACTTTATAGTCCACAGAATAAGAAGAATTCAGCAAGCCAAGAAAGCATAAATAGCAAATGCAGACACACACTAAAAAAAAACAAAACACAAAAACACAGAACACCATAATAAAACCCAAAACAGAAATGGTATCACTAAACACCGCTCCAGCGGACCTTGAAGCCTTATCTAAAGCTGTCCTTTGATTTGTTACTGCAATAAACCTATGCTCCTGATCTTTCAAAAACTTCTGCTAATGTTCAAGTTTATGCGAATGAAGAAGCTTGAGAAAGGTACATGAAAGAAAAGATTAATCACAACCACAAAGTGCACACTTTGTCAGAAGAGCCTTGCTCTGTTTTTTAGCATAGTAGGAAATAAAAGCACACAGTGAGCTAATAGACTAATTCAACATCAAACATGCAGACAGTTTTTGAAGTTTTCAAACCCAGACAGAATGTGTACAAAGTACAACTGCTAATTTTAAGGGAAAGTATGTCTGCCTTTGGTAAACAGCCTTAAAAATAACAATTGTATAGGCTAATAAGTTAAATTTTAAATTATCACAAATATAACATTGCACTAATGTAATTAGACATTTTTCTATCACTGTGGGCATCAGATGACGTCACACCAATCTCAAGTATAAGAAAAATATGCCACCAACTCCCTCCAATAATGTTGTCAGGTATTGTATTTAAAACGCATTGCAAGGTTACTTGGTCAAAAGGTGGCCAGCTCCTGCCCTCACAGGTTTTTTAATTAGATATCATGGCAGAAAACTGATTGTGCAAGTCATGACTGCAAAACCATTCCATTCTCTTATTTGGTTAAACATCATTAACCTTTTTCCTCAAAATTATTCCTAACAGCTTGTTTAGAACAACAGAAGATTCTTCTAAGAGCCGAATATGTCACATTAAAGTTTGTACCTGCATTTCAAATAAACTACCACAGAATTTAAATGTGCATTTATTCCAGACTACCCTCTTAAGAGCACCCACTCAAAAGGCATTTTTCTCTTTGATAAGATGACAGTTCTCCTTCACCCCTCCCCTTCTTGCCTTGTGTCCAATGTATTAAGGAATATATCATGGACAATGTTTCTTTCTTCTGCAGTGGGAGCCATTTTCAGTAAGGAAGCAGTGCTGAAATCAATCCTCCTCATCTTGTTCACTGAATAGTAAAAAAACCCCATAGTATTAGAATTCAAAGAAAAAACAAATAATGGCTCTGAAGATTCTAACCTGGAATCAACTGTCTTTCCATTTTTCCTTTTCCCCCTGCAAGTTAAATCCTGTAACTTCATGGTCCTATAGACCCAAACAGAAATTTGGCTTTCTGAATTGACTGCATTGAAATAAGAATAAAGAAGAAGTTCACTAGTACCTCACGAATGTGATGAAGAACTTCTATACATATTTTATGACACCCACACAACTGTTCCTACAGAAAACTTGAGTACTCCCATAGAAGTACAGAACATATCTAACAAGAAACCCTCCAGAGCAATCAGCTTCAGGTTTTGCCAATGGTACAAGAACTTTACTTCCTCCCAGCTATTAAGTTGAAACTGAGGCAGATGTGCATACTACCAGGAAATATGACATACATTCTCCTTGCCTGAAGATTTCTTCCTCCTCAGGGCTCTCAGGAATGAGTGGATTAACAAATGCTGGCCTATGGACAGGAAGTTTTTTTTAAGTTACCAACTTCACAAGAATTTGTCTTGTAAATACATTATAACAGTCTTCCATTTTTGCTTACATACACAGTACAAGATGAATGACATACTTCAGGTTATATGATAGAAATAAATATGGCAGCCACCAGAATATCACATTAGCTGTAACTCTGAACAGGCAGTTAAGTGATCCAACCACTACCTACTGCAATCAGGAAAGGGAAAGTGACACATCCATGGTTCCTAAGAAGCTAAAATTGTACCCATAAATTATAATGAAGACTGTTCAAGAAGAAAGCTGTTCCAAAACTCAGCAAATGAAAACATGATCATCTAGGATAGTCTAAACCAAAACCTGATTGGTACCATTCCTCCTGGAATAGAAGGAGCACGGTGCCGTAGCTAGCAGTGTTTTTATAATCTACATGTTCCCTTGACAGCCTTATCAACAGCCAAAAGCTGTTTACCACGTGCACCACTTATCAAAGAAGATTATGACGTGCCTTGAGCACAAATTTCTATGTTTATTTTACTGCACAACTAAGTTTACTTTAACGTAATTATATAACATTATTTTCACAAGACAAACGCTTATTTTCAAGAGCCATTCTTCCCCCTAATTTCTAACTATTACATTTCTACTTTCAGTATTTATACAAATGCTGAGAACAACATACATATTCATACATATACACATATGCACACACACACACACACCTGCTGAACAACTCATCTCTACTCCAAGCCTTTACTTGGGCTGCCAACAAGAGGCAGAGAAGATCTTTTCTCTTAGAACAAACTGCTCTTTCCTGGTTTGCTAAACCTCTGGATTTTGGAGATCCACCAGCTCCATCTCCATCACAGAGCTCATTTTCCCTCTCCTCAGCTCAGCACACATCTACATCAGCATTCCTGACCAAACCCCAAGCTGCTGAGATGTAAGTTTGCTGTGGTCCCAAAGCCACACAACCATGTTTCCGTGGGGCTACAGCCAACCTAACATATCCTGTACCTCTCTGAAGGGTTTTGACCTCGCACAAATACCCTCCTTATATGGACAGAATGCTTCCAAAACACAGCTGGCCTGTGGCCAGCTAGCTTGTACAACAGCCACTGAAGTTGGCATCTATCTGCACAAGTCCATGTAGGCTTGTCCTCAGTTAATCTGCTACTGTATAATTACATCAAATTTAATGTAATAATTTTGAAAAATTAGTCTTTAAAATGGGAATCATAATATAATTTGTTTTCTTAATGTACAGTATATTCACTGGTTCTAGAAAAAAATCTGAAGAAAACCAACATAAAAACTACTAATTTATCAGGACCACATAATTACATCAAGTAAAACCCCTTATTAAACACATCTTTCTTTCCATTTACTTTGGTAAATGCAAGCAATTATTTAAACTAATTAGAAACAGAGAATTGTTTATTACTTTGGCAGGCTATACAGGAAAGAGATAAGAATTACAGCCAATTTTTCTGATGCTGGAGTCGTAAACCTAAACGGCAACTGAGAAGCCTTTTATTCTAATGACCAAGGAATTATAGAGAAAGTAAAACCAGAAAAATAACAAAATAAGTGTCTGGGGTTTTTTTAAGTTCTGTGGGAATACTTACCAGTTCCATCTTAGTTACACAAGCAAGTTTTAACCTGAATTATTCTGATGACACCTATTAAGTGTCTATTATGGAATTAATGTTATTGTTCACTCAAAGTCTATTTAACCACTGAAACTCAATCATTAACTACTAGAATGCAGGTGGGTTTCTGGCAGACTCATTCGCTTCTGTGTTCATTCAGACCAGTCACTCAAACACAGAGAAAAATCTGTTTAAAAAAGGGTCAGATCCAAGACTACCAGCAATTGCTAGTATCATGACTGCTAAATTTAAAGTCTGAAGCCTGTCACAGGAAAGTTAACACTTGCCAGCAGAAAGCATCAACTATGTGGTTTATTGATCACCTACATTATACGGCTTCTACGCATACAGAGCAAGCTGCCATGTTTGCAATTTTCAGCACAGCAGAAGTCAGGAAACTTTTCCTGTCCTACAAATTACCGTTTATTCTCTGGGTCCCGGGCCACCATGACAAAGGTTGCATCCAACACAGGGCTGTAATCACCATCATGTAGCTAAAAGAGACGGGAAAAATATGTATTACTGAACTCTAAAATTATAAATGTGCTTAGCAAGCTATTCAGTCGACATAAACTATTCAATCACACTGTTAATTCTGCTTACTTTCACATTCTGTCATTCCTTCCAACATCTCTCACAATAGGTCAAAGATAAGGAAATAATTAAAACTCGACTTTCAGAAATTCTGCAATGTGAACATTTACCAGGGAATGCTTATTAAAAACTTTGAGCTGGGAGGGGAGGAAATCAACACAGGCATTGTAAAAGGACCTGCTTAACCTTTACCCCGAGAAATGCCATAGCATTTTTTTTAAATACCAAATTGCCACTACTGCCAGCACTGTAAGGAGTTCAGACAAAAAAGGTGCAACATTATCTTCTACATCAGAGACTTTACTTAAGGAGAACAACTGGATAAAAAAAATTTACCTGCTTACCTGAATTATCACAGAATCATAGAATCACAGAATGATTTGGGTTAGAAGGATGCTTAAAGACATCCAGTTCCAACCCCCTTGCCATGGGCAGGGACACCTTCCAAGATCAGATGGCTCAAAGCCCCTTCCAACCCAGCCTTGAACACTTCTAGGGATGGGGCATCTCTGCTTCTCTAGGCAACCTGTTCCAGTACCTCACTGCCCTCACAGTAAATAATTTCTTCCCACTATCTCACCTAAACCCATTCTCTCAGTCTGAAGCCATTCCCCCTTGTCCTGTCACTATATGCTCTTGTAAATTCCCCCTGAAGCACCTCATGCCTGTCGTCAGATGGAGAGAGGTCACAGGAACCAACCTGCAGCATGTGCATCTTCACTTCCATGGAGGTCTTCCCAACCCAAGAAACATTGCCTGTGAACTTGATGTCGCAGTCTGGATGGATGATCTTCCGGCACAGATCTACAGGACAAACATTAGGGGTTACTGGAGACAGATCACTCACAACTATCCTAGAATGGCCAGATTCTCCAGGACCTTTCTATGATCTGAAAGTGGCAACACACACAAATACAACCCAGAAAAGACAGTTGTGGCAAGAGACCACACTGCTTCTCTGCAGTTTCTGCCTCAGCAGACTTCTGAAGCCAGAACAGGAGTCAGAAGCAGGCACACAGGTGGACAGCAGACCTAAGGAAGTGCTCAGCAGAAGAGGCAACAGAAGCAAGGTCCAACTCCACCAGAACAAACACTGTTCAATAATGAAGCTAAGAACCTGCATGCCAAAATAAAACTAAACATAAAAGTGCAGGAACCATGGAAGTTGTATTTTGAAGGGAAGTGACATATGAAATGCTGAAAAGCATCTACAAAACCCTCTTCCCACCTCTTGTCAACAAAAGCCACAAAATTTCAAAGCTAAAACAAGATGAAGTGAATTAAACAGGAGTGAAAAAGGTATCCTCAATAACAACCATGGGAAGGCAGCAGCTGATGAAAGAGTAAGACAAGCAGATGAAACTATTTTTATTTACTAAATTGCCACTTACTGATTTTATCCACCAGAGCTGTAACTATGGATAAAGGAGACCTTGGCTGCATTTCCTGCTTGGTGTGAGTGTAGCAAATAAGAACTGTGGAGAGACCAAAAATGGAGCCAGCTCTTTAAGAAAAACGTAAGTGGAGCAGATCAAAGTCATCTTTGCAAAGCATAAGAGGTACCTGGAAAACACAAACTAAAGTATCCTACTAGAGGAGAGCACAGCTTCCACATTTTCATGTATATAACACATGGGATTGCTATAAAGAAAACAGCAGCAGATATCTCAGTTTTATGCATATTTACTTACTACAAAGATAAATTTAACTAAGCATTTTTAACCAGCTCATCACTTGACTTCCAATCCCACATAATCTCTTCGCTCTGCCTCTGCAGCTCCCTGTCTCAGACTTCCTATCTTCTATTTTGATTTCATGAAGGCTGTCCAAGGATACATGCTGAGGACTTTTAAAATACTGATTCCTTTAAAGAGATGGAGATTAAACAAACTGCCTTACAGGCACGAAATCATAGTCAGAGGTATTCATCACACTGCAATTACTACTAGCTAAACCACTATTTAAACTAATTAGCTTTGCTCATAAGAGCACATCCAAGTAAACAGACTCCTTGGAGTAATTCAAAGCTGCGAAAATATGGTTTTTTTCTAGTGCTCATGTAATTTTCACTCAACACAGATTTTCATTATCAAAAGTATCTGTCTTGTACTTAACAAGGTAAGAGAGAAGGAATCCCTGTATGGGCCATTCACTTCAGAGTTGGACTTGATGATACTTGTGGGTCCCTTCCAAACCAGAATATTCTGTGATCTGTGATCTGGAAAATCTCTATTCTTCCAAGTAATCCAAGAATTTTTTTCCCTATGTTTACTGAAGTCACAATTCTAAAACCTGCTAAGCCTATCAACTTATTATATCAATATGACTACCCTGAATATTGTTTAATTGGGACAGCATCTTGATTAACCCAAAACAATACATCCCCAGAACTGACTGGAGCTCAGTATGACTGCAAACAAGGCAAAGACAGGAAAGGACAAGGCTATCACAGGAAAAAATAAGATCTTCACAGATTTCTGGGCAAAATAAACAAGGCACAGAATGAAAACCAGGCTCATGTCATCTAACAGTGGAGGGCAGCCAACAGTTTGAAGTCTCCTTTTCTAATTCAGGACAGATACTGAAGCCAATATCTTCCACCTCCCAGGAAGAAATATCAGTCATGCAGCTATTTTGTCTATCGTCAACAGACATGCATTCATTTCTTTCTCTGCCTTCCTCAATTTCTTCCATCAGGACTCTCAGAAGGAACAGAAAAAAACTGTTCTATTCACAACTTTCCCTTAATAAGCACTTAATTCTTTGTCAAAAACCACCATTAAAAAGCTCCCAACCAACTACAGAACTCAGATGGAGGAAGTCACCTGGTGATGTTTAAGAAAAAGTATCTCCCAGTTCTATTAACAACCTCACACTTATAATACAAAAGATCATGAACTTTTAATAAATAAAATACACAAATAAATAAAAAGGAGAAAAAAAAAGAAAGCTAACTCATGGAACAAGTGAGTTACAACAATTTGCAGAGCCCAAGAATATACACCAACTGTTTTTACTTTGTTCTCAATGAGTACATTACATTCTTTCCAGATTACACTCTCTTCTCGCCAAAGGGAAGATTAAAATATTTGCATTTCATATTATCTGTTGGGGTTTGTTTCAGTTTTTGTTGAGGTTTTTTTAAGATTATAAAAATTTTAAGTTTTCATTTTCAATAGGCACTCTGCAAATTTTCTCTGAGCTCCCACTCAATGCAAATTCATAATCTAGGATCACTTTTCAGTAAATTTTTGTTGTTGGTCCTTTAAAAATCTGAGAGGCAGGAAGCCAAACAATTTTGCTTCCATCTGTTCTTTATCATTCTTCCTTCTCTTTCAGTACCAGTGTCTTCTTTTTTTCCTTCCCTCCTGAGATAGCGCAATTATGGGTTTCCCTCCAAGGTCATACTGTGTCACACCAACCAGTGCTCAGCAGTACTCAAACTGACTTTGTGCAGCCTTTACAAGGGCATAGGTACATACCTCCTAAACTGTCAAGATCTTCAAGTATCCTTCCAAACCTGCAACATAGGGGTTTGACAATTAAATACCTACACACATAGCAAATTGAAGTTAACAGTTTCCTGTATGTATAACATGGTTGCTTTGTTACCTTACGCTGTTGTGTACATTGAGGTACTTTTCTCTTATTTCAGGCTGACTTCCTAGAGGTAGAATAACTTCCAAGTAGCTATCCTTCATTCTCCTAGGAGGGAGATCTTCCTGCCGTTTTGCCAGTAAAGTATGAAGAGCTTTTCTTTCTTGCATTGCTTGCACATGATCCCTGGTAAGAAAAAAATCCGTTATTCTGAAGGACAACAACAGAACTGCAGCCCTAGCTAAAAGATGTCACATTGGTGATTATCAAAGTTAAAACCAAAACATTGTAAAAATAGCAAGACACAGTGAGCGTGCCTTGAAAATAAAGTGAAATGCACAAAATGAGAGATGCTAAGCAAGACTACTGCAGAAATCTTTTGAGATAGTTTGTGTACAAGTGGCAAGCACATACTTCACATGAATGAGATGACCAAAATGCATCTAATTCTGAATGCTACCACAATGGTTCCCCTTGAAAAGAACAAATCAGACATAATTTAACCTATGAGGATTTGTGGATATTCATGTCTTCCATAGCTACAGTATCACAACTCTTTCCACAGTGCCAATTTTAAAGGACTGACCATCAATTTACAATCTCTCCTAAGAAGTTAAGTAGATGTACAGTGTTGACTAGCACTAACAAGAGAACTAATCTGCTAAGACTTGCCATCATCCACAGGTGACTTCTGCTTTTGCAGCATCAGTTCTAACAGCAAGCTAAAAGACAAAGAAAACTAACCTACTTCTCCTCTGTCTTCCTACCCAGACATCTTAAAATTATACAGGAAAGTTACAGAAAGAAACAACGCAGAAAAGGAAGCACTAGTCCTTCAGAGCTGCTTTTCCAGCACCAAGTCAGAAGGGCTGCAACTCTCACAGTGGAGAAGGGGCCAACTTATTGTCACTTCTTTCCAATCTACCAAGTTGATTCCTTGCACAGGTATCTACAAGATGTAACAGTCTTGCCCAACATTCTCCCTTACCTGTCCCACCAAAGTTCCCTCCCCTTAAAAGTGCAACCTGACTGAATAAAGCAAGTATTTCCTAACATCCCTAGAATCAATACCCATCTATTAAAAGCCTAAGGGTTAAACATGCAACAGTTCTGGTATACAGCCAAGGAGTATGCAAAACTATGGATCCATTTCATAGAGCAAGAGAATGCGTAAAACACTAAGCAACCAAACTCAATGTTGAATTTCTGGATGTGTGTCATTCCTTCAGTTGTGCATGCCACATTGCTGAGATCTCAGTGACACTGTGTTTAACAAAACCAATTAAACAAAAAAAAGAAAGAAAGAAAACAACAGGAAGCCTTTTCACCAAAAAGAAATTTTGTCTTAAGTTTTGATTTTGGATGAATTCTGGGTATTAGCAATTTAAAATGAAAGCTTACTTGGCTTAAGTATTACTTCTGAAAATCAAGCTTCACCGTATTTATATTCCCTCTTTTCTGTTTAATAAATTTCAGGGAAATATGAATAATCCATGATCAAAGGGAGTAAAAGTCAAGCAGAAAACTTCAGTTAGTTTCATTTGTTTGTTTGTTTGAAATATGAGATGTGGTTTACCTCATCTGGGCACCATGACTACCATGGAGTTCAGAGGAAACAGAAAGATAACAACCTCCTCCAGAGGGTTAATGTTTGAAGTTATGCCACTGCATAGAAATGGAATATACTAGATGACTAAAGAAAGATGCAATGTCCAAGATGATGCATCTTCACACTTTAAAAAAAATTTTTTTCCAAGGTCTTTCAGTGAAAGGCTTAAAAGAAATTAATCAGAAAGTAAATCAGAAATTTGTCTACAAACATAAAGAAACCTAACAATAAAAATTTAACTATATTCTCTTTTCACCAGCTCCATCCTGGCTCCTCTGAGGTCAGCAGCGGAATTCTTCTCGACTTCCACTTCAGAACGTGCTCTTCAATACGCACAAGTATTGGGCTCAATGCAGTAACATTTCTCAACAGACAAATACTGTTACACACTGCAGTACTAGTCATACAGTAACAATAAGTCATCTACGTATTAACTTACACCTGCCCCAAACATTCTGAGAAATGTTTATATATTTCTGAAATGGCCATAATGCCATCTAGACTATATTTAGATTAATAGTTTTAACTATCTAGATTATTCGTTTTAATACAATTTAAGTACAAAACCAGAATAAACACATAAGCAAGATATTTCTTTTTAGTAACAAATGAATGCAAAATGCCACTGGCCTTTGCAAGAGAAACCACAAACCAAAGTCTCCTTTTAGCAAAATTAATGGCTGAAGATGTTCCTGCAACATGCATCGCTCCTCTCTCCCAGCATTCCAGATACATGTACATCAGTCCTTTCCTAGCTCCCTTTTCAGGACCCCTAAGCTGTTCTCTCAAATTTGCCCTCTTTAGTCATTCTGTTCTGTGGCCTAACTCAGTTAAATCCCCAGCTGTTCAGTCTCCACATGTATCAACTCGTTGTTACTCCATTTTTAAAGTGGGCTCTCAAAGGCTACATGATCCATGTCCTCCAGACATCTCTCTATTAAATCTGTCATTCTCAAGCACTCCCATCTATGGTCTCCCTGGCTTTACTTCTTCATGGTAGCTGAAGGATTCAGTACTCTGCAAACCATGTCTGCTGTATTTTGTACAGCACAAGAGAAGTACTCATCTAAGAAAAACACTGCTGTGGTGATCCTGGCCTCAGTCTGCTCTCCCTCCAAGATGGGAGCAGTGGGGATAAAAAAACAAAAATAGATGGAAGATCAGACTTGACCAGAGCCCTCTAAAATCTCAATTTTTGAATAGTATTTCCATATGGCATCATTCCTCCTCAGCCATTCTGGGATGTGGGAAAGGCTTTTTCCTAAACAATTTCTAGAGCCCTTTCTAGCTGACTGGATGAAAAGTTCAAGCCCCCTCATGCTTAGATACTACTGTTACTAAGCAAAAACCAGCTTCCCAGATTCAGGCATTTTTGTTAGCATGCCTACAGTTGTGTTTAGATAAACTGAGTCAGAAGGCCTAGACACATCAGACACTCCACCCAGACAAGCCTCTTCATTTCCTTATCACTGCACAAAGTGGGAAAGAAGAGCTCAGCAAACACGGCTAAATTAACAATAAACATGGGACCAACCAAACTGCAATATATAATTTCTCCAGACTGCTATATTGACTTTTCCAGACTGTAACAGTAGAGGGTTACGGTCAACTCTGGCTTATTCCATGTAGTGGAGGGAGAGGAAAGCAACTTGAATAAAGCCAAACCAGCAATTATTTAAAGCACATGTAAATTAATCAAAAATTAAGTTAGAGCAGAAAAAGGAAATGCTCAAAATGCTCCTGTCTAAAGAGATTCTGATCCCAAGCTGACAATTTTCCAAAGTGACGTGGGTGCCATTTGGAATGCAGCCTGCTACCTACACAGTGAGCAAGCTCAGCTGACTCTGAATCCAGGGCAGGATAAATCCACCATGTGGGCAATCCACTCAAGAAGTAACAGCAACACAGCATTGTCAGCCAGACTCTACAGCTCGTAACTCCCATTGGATTTAAAGCTAATGGGACAACCTTGTAAGCACCAAGATCAGGTATTTTGTTTCTGCCAGAGAAATCTTAGAAGTTTATGATCCACAAAGTACCAACACAGAAGCCTTGTTTCAAGTTAAGTATTGATAACTTCCACTACCACAACCCTGAGCTCCACCCTGGTTTCACAAATGAAGTAAAATACATGTAATGCACACTGTACCTCCAGTTGGTAGATGCTCCCACTATATCCCTCAATTTGCTCCGCACTGGAAAAAAAAACAAAATCAAAGCAAATCAAGCTCAGTTCTGCAAGTGATAAACATGAGGTTGCCTGATGTTAAAGGCACAATCCTCATCCCAGAACAGGAAAATTAAGCAAATTCATGCAAATAGCAGCCCAGAAACGAAAGTCTGGCCAAATGCACTGCTGCTGTTAGTAGGCATATCACAGGAACAGGCTGAGTACCATAATGCCACAGCTTATTGCATACAGCCAACAAAGAGTATTTGTTAGTGCAATCAGTCACCTCCAGTGCTTATTAACAGCTGAAAGACAGCATGGATTAAGATTAGATTGGGGAATTTTGATGTGAAAATATTACAGCCTAAACACAAACTGTGGAGATAACACAAATCAGAAAGTCGTAAAAGAACTTAAAAGGGAACCGTGCAGCTGGGAAACAGGGAATGAAGAGAATACCAATTAAATAATCCCACCCACGAAGGCAGGCAGTATCAGCAGACTGGTTCTTGCCAGCAGGATTTCATAGCCCAAACTTCTAGCAGTCTGAAAGAACACAGTTTTAAGACACTGAAGACAGGCCTATAAAATTTATTCTGGACCTGTTTGCACCCTCAGGCTTAATACTAGTTCTGCACAAGTTTCTCCTAAATTTCAAGAATAATCTGCATAAGCATCTTTTCTTCTCTTTCTCAGATGTGATTATTAAGTGTGCTAAGGTCCCATCAAATCTTCCAAACTACTCCATGGCTGTTAGGCAGGTGAATGCTGGCTATTTGGAAACACCTGAAAACAAGCAGCAACAATTCCCAAGCTCAGAATAGAAGCTGAGAATTGTATAGAAGGGATTCCTTGCTTATTTACGAAGATTTTTTTATACAAGGAGGTTCAAATATTAGGACAAAATAGGGACACATCAAGGAAGAGCAACCAAAAAATATCCAGAATTTCATGGTGAAATTGAAAGAGGCTGCTGGTGAGTCATAAGCTGATCCTTTATCAGGCTTGGCATTTTTCAAGCTAAATGCCCGGTCAGAGTATTCATAGTGATCAGCAAGTTGTCCTATAAACCCTGGAGCAAGCCTAGCTGATTCCTAGGATTTAAATCACATTCCACTCTCTCAGTCAGATCCACTCAGCTCTGCTCCCCTCCCCCTCAGTCACTTCAGCTTCTGCCCAAGTCCCCCCACACCACCACCACTGCTATACCCCAAATCTCCCCTTCCCCGTTCCTTCCCCTGCAGCACCCTCAGCCCCTGTCCCTACACTCCCAGCCTGTTTTTACTCTGCCTGCCTGCTGGAAAAGCACCAGCCTGAGCCAGAGGCAGGCAAGGGATTGACTGTCAGCCAGCACATGGATCCCAGTGACTCACCAACAGCCAGCAAACAGCAGGCTCCGTGGCTGACCCCAGCACTAGCTCTGGCAGCCTAACAAACCTCTGATTTGGAAGCCAATTTTCACAAAGTTTCTGGAAATATGTTTCTCTTTGAAACTGGTGGCTCATCTATTTTGGCTGACATCAAACAACAAAAGGCTCTGGAAGAAGAGGAGGACAAGAAGATAGGCAGAAAGAGACAAAATAAAATAGATTGCTTAGGCCTCATTTCTTTAAAAAATTAGGCTAAAACATGTTTTGAAATTAGAAGACTTCTACTACTAATTCTAAGAACAAAAAAAAAATTTCAGTGAAAGAACCTGATTGAAAATCTTGAGAGTTGATTTCTTTTGGAAACAGTGAAGGTCTGATTCCTTTTTCCTTAAGCTTACAGAATAGGTATTACTTTCTCATTACTCATACTCCACCTGTGAAGCTACCACAGCATGTATTTGATCAATACAGTGTTAGCAGAAACACTGTTACAAGTTCTAGAACACAAAACCTCAATTTTTCAACAAGGCACAGACTGTGCTGGGATGGAGGAGGAATAAACAGCACTTTCTCTTTGTTTAAACTAAGTTCATCTTCCTTTTCAACCCTAAAGAGGTAAAAAGCTCTGAAAAAAATCTCGGGTCCAAACCTGCAAAAATGTATATAAGCTGTTAGTCCCATTTAATACATCTGATTTCAATTTCAGGTACAAAAATAAGTATTTTCCAGGCTGAGAACACATAAAATTTTTATCTTAATAATAAAAGGAACAAAGAGTGAAGTGTTTCTAAAATACTGTCAAGCCAAACTAGTCCATTTTACAGCTTGTAAGTATATAGTTTTTATCTTTTTTTTTTCCCTGCGAAGACTATATTGCTCTTCTAGATATTAGAAATTTAAGTAAGTAACAACAGAAATATAAGTAAGAAAATTAAGCACAAAAATCTATAAGCTGTTTCTCTTATTTGGCAAATATCCTAAATGGGCAAAACAGTTATAGCAAATGGGACTTCTCCATCATTATCATGTTGCATATTTCACAGTATCTCCTAAACTACGATCGGTGGATCATCAACGCCAGAGCAGCAGGCTCTGAGTTTATTTGCACTGTTCTGTGGAAAAGGACACAAGGAGGGCAACTGGACAAGATCACTGCATTCATCTCTACCTGTGAGATCCATGGCCCTCATGCTGGTGCCTCCCCAGCTCCATCCAGGTTCAGGGAGACCTCCAGCTTTCGTACAGAGCTTGGTCTGGACTTAAGTGAAGGATGCAGATTCAAATGCCTAAAAGGAAGCCAAGTACTGCAGGAGCTGCTGCCGTGAGAGATTTTGTATCCCACAAGCCTCTTAGAAGCATACTATCCAGCATTGCAGACGGAGTGTGCTGACAGAGATTTAGTGCAACAACACTGCCACAATTAAGACCAGGGCCATTCACCAAAGGCAAAGGGGCTTTAAGCAAGTCAACAGAGAAGAATAATGGCACTTCATTTTTCATCAGTGCTAAAGTAAGGAAAAATAGTAACTGAGTAAGTTTAGTGTTACAGCAAATATCTTAGTATGTATAAATTACCACAACACACCATTATTCACATGAATGGGCGACTGTCCTGTGGAGTACAAAACACAGACTGGATTAACAACTAAAAGAAACAATGCATTTCACATCTAATATGGAGTTACTTGACTACTCTACCTGCTTCAGTTCCATTTAGGCACACGTTCCTTAATTTTACTAACTGCAGGCAACCTATCCTTGCCTGATTCACAGTGTCTTTTTGGTTTCAACTCAGTTTGTCCTTTCCTTTGAAGCCAGCTTTCCAGTTCCTTGTCCACTGACTCTGTGTGATATCTCCTTGCACTGTAATCCCAAACAGTTTTCCAAACTTGGGGCTACCATGTACTGTTAACTTTGGAAAGACTATCTGGAGTATTTTTCAGGAAGCGGGATTAGAGTTTTTTCAGAGGAAAATTCCAAAGTCCTGCTTTGTGTAGCCTTTGGGAGAGCCATGAAAGAAGTGAGGGCATTCACAACTGGAACCCAAAGTTGTGAAAAGGAAGAACGTGAAAAGCTAGTAAGAAAAAGTATTTGGTATTTTGTAAAAGCATGGATATCAAATTGAAGGAACATAGTTTACATATCAGCAAAACTTTGAATTTGAACAATTTTGAAACAGAATCTCAAATGTTTACAGTTACTGTAGTCCACTAGTAGTCTACTAGTACCCCTTGGAGTACCAGGATGACCTCACTGTTTCACTATTTTTACTGGCCTTCTAGGTGGTATCATTATCAAATATCCAAATAAACAAGCAGGGCAAGTTGCAAGTATGCAGCATTCTGTATCCTTGCTTGTCTCCTTTAACCTCCTAAATTACCATTCATTAACAACGAAAATAAGCTGTCTAACAATAAATAACCCTCATTTTCTCTTTTACTGGATAACCAGTTAACTACTGGTGACTTCTGTTTAGGGAACAAAGGAAAAAAGATCTCAGAAATAAGCAGAATTGCATGAAGGAATTATTTGTACTTGGCTCCAGCCTTTTTCCTCCTGCCCTTTTCTCAGTACAAGGGATTAGAATGCAAGAAAACCTTTTTAAAAGCTTCTGAAACAGGAGCATTATGGTTTATTACTATTAGAGCACTGAAACAATCTTTCAACACAAAGCTCTATTAACAAGAGCAATTTCACGAGGCAATGCTGCTGATCCGATTAAAAGATTTCTACAAGTTTACGAAATTAACAGGATTGGCACATTTAAAGTTCTGTAAGACTTTATTTCCACTCGGTTCCCCATTTCTTGGCCACTTTCTCCAGTCTCATTGTACCTGCCTGTACTACATTGACTTTTTATCAAGAGCAGCAGTTATCCTGCCAGAAAAGAACCAAGGCTGAAGAACCAGAGGAGCCTCTAAATCTGACATTTCAATGATTATGCGTATTTGTGCCATTCACTTCCAAACACACAGTGATTTTCTGCTGCTTCCTAAATACTTATACCATGAGCTAACAGACAAGTGCACGTTCATTATCCAAACCATATTAATACATGAAGGAACACCACCTGAAAGAATAAACTCCCTACCAATATCATCAAATCTTCTGGATTAGAGCCATTTACTTTACCTTCAGACATGTCAGGAAGCCCTTGGGAGGCACTGGTCCTGGAAGTTAGTGTCCTAGCCAGAACAGAAGGAAGCTTCCTCATGATGCACAACCTATAGGCAGAGCAGAAGAATTTAGTGTCATTCAAAATAATCCCATGGAAATAATTTAGGATTTAATTTGGAATTATGCTGATGACTTCAGAAACACCAGTCCTTATTTTCAGCTTGATTTTTAGAACTAGATACAGTCAGTACAACAGTTTCAAGACAGTTGAAATTCCAATTGACACCTATTCTTACCTAAAAACAGGAAAGAAGAATGTTTCACTGATGTCCTGAGACAACCAATTTAGACCCAAAACCAGCTTCTACCCTGTACCATTTAACACAGATGGAGTCCATGTGCCTCTAGGAAATCATCCATGACCCTAACCATACACTTCTGCACTTGGCTGGTGTGCGTAGCAGTGGAAGGAGGAATCTCCCAAGAAGGATTTCACAAGGCCTCACAAGCAGTCCCATTCAGCTAAGCCAAGTCTTCTCCTCCATGGCTTAGTACTGCAGCAACTCAAAAAAGCCTAAAGTGCAGGATATAATCCTCTTAGCCATTAAGCAAGAAGGGACAACCACGAAACCCTTCAGGGAATGTAATCCACGCACAATTCACTAAGTGTTCTACCAGGTACTAGCCAGCACTACTCCTCCAGGTAAGCATAACCGCGGTAACACAAAAAACACACAGAGGGTGTGCAGAACCCCTTGTGACAGTTCACAGCATCATCCTGACAAGGAATATGGATTGATGATCCCTTAATTTTCTTCCTCTGGGACTGGGGTTTCACCTCAAAAAAGGAAAGGTGGCAGGTCCTCAGGTACCAACAGAAAAGCAGGGCCATTTACACATTTCTCTCTACTTCATGTATATCTCCACATATATATCATGTACACACAAGCTTTCTCTGCAGATAGACCTGGAGGCCTTAAGAGAGTAAAATGGAACACACACGCAAAAAAAAAAACCTCAAAAGGCAGCAGAGTCCCGTATGCACCAGGAATGACGTGAATGGCGACGGTGAAACGCCTCTGACTGCTGCAGCCTCCGGGCTCGGTGTGTCAGGGCACGGCCAGCAAACGCCTTCCCGCTCCAGCCGCCCCCCGCGGGGCCCCCTCACGCCCGCTGCCCCGGACCGGCCCAGACGCCGCGCCCAAGGCCGCGCTGCCCGCGGCGCTGCTCAAGTTTCGGGGTGCCCCGCCCCGGCCGCGCCCCGAGCCCCTCAC